>OOFG01001699.1:0-12447 GCA_900323295.1 Molva molva | reverse complement strand
CGAGTCTACGGAAGCCCCTCCTCTTCCTGTGCATGACCCGCATGAGACCACGCCCCCCAGCCCCCTCAGCCAGTCGTCCAGCGGCTACTTTTCAACCAGTGTTTCCATGGTAACCCTGTCGGAGGCCGTCGCCGGCAGTGACCCCGCCCCCGTCCGTCCCTCCACCCCTTCCCCACTCCTTCCACCTGCTGAGGCCAGGGGGCCGAAGGCGTCAGAGACTCCGTTTCCCATAACCCAACAGCAGCAGCTCCAGGGCCCTGACAGGAATGGTGTTGTGGCCTCCTCTCCCTCTCAGTCTCACACCACGCCTCCTGCCAGCAGCTCAACCAATCACAGCAGTGAGCACTGCGACAGGCTGGAAATCCAATTGGAGGACGACGATGAGCGTTGTCATGACGAGGTGCTTCCCGATTGGCTGACGGAGGGGGCGTATGTAACAGTGGGGAGCAGTAAGAGTGGGACGGTGCGCTACGTTGGGAGCACAGAGTTTGCTGCTGGAGTCTGGGTGGGGGTGGAACTAGACACACCTACAGGTAGGTTCACAACATCATCGTCATCAATTCCATCTTCATCCTTGAGGCTGTCTTCGTTGTTAAAAATGTTGTGGAAATTAGACATCACCTTGATGTGTGATATCTACTGTAACTGTTTGCACTACCACTAAATAAGAAATGTAAATACAAGTACTTACCTTCCAGTTCTGATTCTTATGGCTGCTTGGCACTCTGTCCAGCTGTTGTTTTTTTAACCAGGCTGTGCAGCTCTATATCCATGTTTTTCTTTGCTGCTCCACTTTTGAATATAAGATTTGATTTAAAGCATCTGCTAAATGATTAAATGATGGCTAAACGGATGTAAATATTGTTCACTCCCCACTAACAGCCCCCCCTCCTCTCCCCATCGCCCCCCTCCCTCCAGGGAAGAACGACGGCTCCATTGGGGGGCGCCAGTACTTCCGCTGTAACCCGGGTTACGGGGTGATGGTGCGGCCCGACCGGGTGATCCGGCGGGACCGCGGTGTCCGGGGCGGAGACAAGCGTCGCGGCGGCACCCTGCCTCCGTCGGCAGAGCTCTGCCCGCCCGCCCACGTCCCCGTGCTTCGCGGGAACACCATGGCGACGGGCCGGCGAGGGGAGAACCGCAAGTCGTGGAGTAGCTGAAGGGAGGACGCCGGCGCCGCGGTCCCATCCCGCGATACGGATTTACAGAGGGGACGGACAAAGTCATATTTATTTAAGCTAACGGAGTGGAGTCTTTTGTAGATAAAGACAAGACTGCCCTGCGAAGTGGTGATCCACGCAGATGAGCAGCAAAGACACGCCTGGAGGCGATTGGATGGTGGTGGAGGAGGAGATCTGATCGGACTGCCTCTCAGCCACTTCCTGAACCGCTACAACAACACTTCCTGGGCTTCACCCCCACCCCATGTGATTAACAGGAGGAAGCCCTTCACTGGGAGCCCCTCATCGTCCTCCCTCTCCCTGCTGTCCCAGCATGCAAACCCGCTCCAGGACCCCCCAGGCCCTCTGAGGAGTCCTGGTTGGTCTTTAATTCAGAAACCATCCCTCCCCCCTTCCCCACACGTGCCTTCATCGTGACAGAGTTTTAATCTTATCTCCATGAACACGTTTGTTTTATTATCATTGTGAAAGAGTTGGTCTTTTATCTCTGTAAATGACGTAATCTTTCATCTTCATGAACGAGTTAATCTTTGTTTGTGAATGCAGCAAAACCTTGTTTTTAAGTGTGAGGTGATCTCAGAGACTACAGAGTAGAGTGTGTGTGTGTGTGTGTGTTTGTGTGTGTGTTTCATGTTGCAGGCAGTAAGCAGCCGAAGGAGCAGGCTGTTTTACATGGGAGAAGTGTAATGTGGCTGGAGCTGAGACTAGAGCAGATGGAAAGGTCTGATTCTCTGTTCCAGCTCCATATGATGAAAGCCAACGGGAGCTCATCAGTTGCCTTGTCAGTTACGATGTCGTTCCACCTTGATGACTTAAGAGGCAGCTTCATCTGACTGTCGTGTTGGACACATTTGGGAGCAGCAAAAGGAAAGCGCAGAGTCAGCTAGTGCAACTCGGAAACATATTTCTTACAAAGCACAGCGATTAAACAAAACAGAAAGTGTCTGTGTGAAATGATAAAGAGGAAATAGAGCCTCTAAACTGCTTGAGCAGCGATACCCAAGTGTTCTGTAGATGAACAATTGCAAAGTGTGTCCAAGTCATCCATATCTCCCACAGTATGGAGCAGCAATAGGAATCCGCTGGAAGTCTCGTGTTTGTTCAAATGCATATCTTGTCGCAGATCCGTTGCTCCATGGAGTGTCTTTATTTATAGCCTGCAGCAGCTGAAGGGCTGTTTTCTTGTGCCAAGTTTTGATGTGCGATGATTGTTGCTGTGTTGATTATTGTCCCACGTTGTTGTTGTTGTTGTGGGGTGTTGGCCTGGTGGTACCTTGCACGTGTGGCTGGAGAGGAGCAGGGGAGGTCGATTTGGGAGAAGTTCTGCGCGTTTCGTTTTTTGCAACCTGCAGAGAGGAGAAAAAAATAACGCAATCTCTACTATGCATTGAATCTTGCCGTGTGTGCTAGTGTAATCTATTGTTCATTTCTCTGGTTTGCTTACTGGGAGACCAAGACGTTCGTCAAACTCTGGCTTGAAAATAATGTTTTGATGGGATGATGGCGACGAAGGAATCAAGTAGATTTGGGATTATTTGTAAACCGATATTTTTGGGAGTGTTTCTGTTGAACATTCCATAAGAACTGCGTCTCGGTGTATCTCCACTGTGGTACATCTGACAGAGCTTCCCTCGTTACCTAGCAACAGGAACCTACCTAGTGGTGGCTTACACACACAGAGAAGCACATGTAATATATAGTATATACTGCAATACTCAAGTGTCCCATCTACAAAACTATCACGGATAATTCCATATCTACCTGTACCGGATGTGGACGGTTCTAATACCCCGACGGTATTCCCATGAGCTATTATTATTAGGGTACAGGACCACGTCGGGAATGATGACGGTGATGAAGACCTTGACCAGGTCGAACTGTCATGGATGCTCTGTCTGTCAGAGTAAAAGCCTTTGCGTTTACTATTTATATTGATTTTAGAGATGCCTTTTATTGATGTGAGCGATAATGAAGCCTTTTAAATGAATATTGCACAAGTGATTCTATGAGAACTGCTGCTGTTAGCATTGTAAATGTCCCTGTAAATTAATCAAATGATTTATGTAGCTGTAGTGTTAAAGCATGAATAGTTAATTAAGTAGAGCTCTTTACTCCGTTTACCCATTCAAATTCGAAAGGAGAGTACTCTATTGAAATATCCTATTTCTGTAATAGTTTTGCTCAAGGATTAATTAAATGAGTCTAGGTTGAACAAGTCAGGGCTTTTGGTTATGTGGCCAAATATTGAAGAATTATCATCGATTAAAAGGCACTTTGCGGTGTGTGGACTTGAAAGAGAGTGGATGTAAGTTTGGGATGGGAAGTGATCCAACAACCTACCGTCTGCTAGAGAGACCTAGGGGATTGAAGGAAAGCCATTCTAGGTTGTTGAAGAACCTAATGGAGTAATTACTGTAGTCATCTTCCATAATGGTTTCTGCTGGTGGATCGTTCCATCCATCATGCAGGACCCATTTAGTGGATTATGAAGTATAAGGATCTAGACGCACCATTTAAAAAGTGGATCCATCTACTCCATGAATGGTCTTTAAACCCATCTCCTCTGTGTTCTCTGGTTGGTTGGTAGTCATTCTTTTAAAAGAGAAGAGTTGGTTGTCCTGTATTTCCATAGGTGGTTTTGAGGAGGAGGTGGGGAAGGTGGCCAATGGTTTATTGGCTTTCATGTTTGAGCAGGTGAGGATTGATTTGCTGGCATGTTGTAAGTCGTCGAGGCTGAGTTAAAGTGATTGGTTGGTTATACGTGGTCTGAATAGATGGTTGGTCGATAAGTGGATTTTTGGGATGGTTGTCAGACAGTTGTTCTGTGTTCCTCATGTGGTAAGAGAAGGGAGGAAGATGCTCCCTATTTGTTGTGTATTATTATATCAAAGGTGTGTGTGTGTTTGCGTGTGTGTGTGTGTTGGGCTCGGTAGGCTTAGCTCAAACTTATTACCAGTGAGGAAGGGATCCACCAAGCATGACTTGAGGGAGGGTATGGTTGCAATCTGCCATGTTGACGGATGACCAACACTCACCTAGAAGTCCTGCGCTGCCAAGGTTACCATGGTACCAGGGTTACTATGGCGAGTTGGCGACCATGGCTCGTTAAAGGCCTTCCTGCCCTAGTGAAACACTCACAGCCTTGACTGAGATCCGAGGTGGTGGAAGTGTTTGAGATCACGTCAGACTTCCACTTTGAATGACTGTGCCTCACAGATCATGTTTTCTTCCATGTTTGTTCATATCAAACATTTGCAATTCAATTCAGAAAAGTACATTTCAAAAAACAACTTGTGGCTTTATTTTTTGCCTTGAGTTTTTATCAGACGGATTCTCTTATCAAACGGGAGACTCTTCGATTTCAACTGTAGTGCTACCTTATATTTTGCAAATGTTTTGCCGTGCTTGGTTTTTTGGGGACTTTATTGTAATTTTCTGTCAATGAAACGGTCACTTCATTTCACCTTTTTTCATTTCATGAATCTGTAGCAGCCCATAAGTTGTTCCCATCACCCCTGGTAGTGATACAATCTGTTAGTTAGGGATGGTCATCAGAGAAGACTGTCCTGATGAACATGACTCCATGACCCAGAATCACATGACACCTTAGTCTCAGTGGGAATACTTGTGTGTGCATCCTGGATCACGGTCCTCATCCTACGCTCAAACATCCAGGGGATCTATCCCTAGATTGAACCTTTCAACTGGAACTCATGGGGACCATTCCACCTAACAACCCCCAGACACAAGGTTTAAGCCATACAGACGAGAATCTACACCCAACCAGGACGTCCCACACGCCACCAATTAGTAGCCATGTTACTGCCTTGATTTGAGTGGTTCTTCGCGGTGCGGTCGTCTCTGACTGTGACACAACCAGCAGCAGTATTGGTCCAGTCCATGACATTATCAACTCCCAGAACCTCACTATGGAACCAGTTCTGATCCAATGAGACTCTTGATGTGTCCAAACAATGTCGAGGTTCTGTATCCAATGGTGGTATTTCCGTTTTAAAGGTGCTTCACGACTCTAGGTCTCTTTCGTCTTCAGCAATCTGGTTGCACTGGTCCTTATGTTTTTCCTGCAGCGCCCCGTAACTACGAGTGAGTCCAGATCGGTGTTTCTCCTGCCTTAGCAAGGCTATTATCTATGCTTTTTTAAACCCTATTCCTTCTTTATTTTTTCAGACGATATTTTATTTAAAAATGCGATCCATTGTCTAATATTTATTTGAATGGTATCAATTTCCTGCTGTCAACTATTATAGTACGGTTAATAACGGTTTAATGCAAGGCTTCAGTATTTTTGACTTATGTCATGCCTGTCTTATTTTAGAATGAAACTCGAGTAGTTACTGACCATGTGTTCAACACAGCGCCCCCTGGTGGCTGCATCCACACCTTACCTAGGCGTGATTCCCCCCCATAGACAACACAATAATACACAATAATAAAACAAAAATGAGAATGAAAGTATGGTCCTTTCATTCAAATTAACTCATGTGACTTGCTAAATGAGTTGGTTTTGCAGTATTAGATTACAATAAAAGTAGGTTATTACTCAGGAAGTATAGCAGCCAGCAGGTGGCGCCGACTGTGAGGTCTCCTCTTAAGACCTGTGTGGCTCTGGATCCAATGTGGCTGCAGCGTGGTGCTCTTTGTGCTGGCCCAGTGTTCTCTCTCAGGACCTTCAGACCCCAACACTGCCCCACCAATGCCCTGCTCCCCAGCGCCCTCTCCTGGACCTGGTGGCACCAGCAAGGCCCACCACTGCCCCAAGACGAGCAGTGGATAAACTATGTTCCCCAAGCCTCTGTCAGGTAATCAGGCTTCCCTCGCGTTCCCATCATGTCACTTAACATCTCGTTAGGGAAATGGTTCAAGTGCCTGTTAGGTTGGGACTGAGCCAGTAAACTGAAGACAAAGTATTTCACCTGGCTGGGGCGTGGACGTGAGTTGAGTGTTGAAGCGTTCCCCATGATCTGCTGAGAACCACGCCCTCCGGTGGATGTGTTAGAGCTCAGGTGTTAAGAGCTAACTCATCAAGGTCTAATAAGTCTAAACCAGATGGACTCCATAATTAATATCTATCCATGGATTGGGTTTCAAGTGGCAAAGCTTAAATTAAGCTACTCTAAACTCCTTTTCAGGACAAGGGTCAGCTAGTTCAGTTCTGATTCTTACTACCACTAGAGGGCATTGTTCGGTCTGTAGCTGGAGACGTCATCGTGCTGATCTTGTGGTATTGACTTAATGTGGGAATGGTTGTTCTCTGTATGTACGAACCTATGTGTATATTGGAGTATACTAGACTTATAAACCCAGAGCACAAGTTTGAGCTTTGATTAATTTAATTGTTTTATGTAATTCTATGCTGCAATCCAAAGAATAATCATGTGTTATAATGCATTTATAATTTCCATCTTTTATCATCTGGACAATAATCTCCCTGACAAGAAAAAATAAAGAGGAAAAAGAGAACATTGTGAGCTGTTTTGCTTTCCATTTGTTCTGAGGACTTGGCAGGAAAAAGTTAAACACCTAGTGGATAAACAATCAAAGTTAATTCCGATCCAGGTGTAAAACCCAGAACTTTCAGCTGGGAGTCGAATACCCTAAGCACTACACTGTCAATATAACACGTGAGTACAGGACATGTCCACATCTTGTTCCCTTGAGACATTAAACACACACTAACCCTCCTCTGGGCCCTATCCAGCTGAGGGGTCCTTTACTCAGTAGCTGGAGGGCTCTGCAGACGTCTGAGCACAGAGATACCCAGGGAACAAAATGCTGACCTCCACCCGGGCTAGTGCCAAGTGTCCTGTTAAATACAGGAAGATTGTGTGTATGCGTGTGTGATAGAGATAGAGCTAGAGATAGATCCTCAGTTCAGACATTTTTAATCACTTTAATTCCCTGGCGGATACAACGGCAATAAAAACAGTTTCAAATTAAATCAGGATTTTTCAACAGATGAAAAAAAGGAATAAAAAGGCTTATGTAGCATTACTACATATCGATTACAAAACAGTCTACTGTCCAAAAAGGCACTAAACAGTGACACTGAGACAAACACAGGATGTCCTGATATTGATCATTTCAAATGAATCAAACATCCTTTTGAAGTTTGTTCTTTCATCTGAAGAGTTCAATAAAAAAATACAAATTTAAAGAATTTACACGGACAGAATAATATTTGAAACAATTTAATTCTGTACTATGTAACTTTGCAAGAGAGCAGCCAAGTGGGGTTGCGAATGGTACTGCACATTAATTTACCCACGTTGTTCTCTGATGCAATAATAACATGACAAGGAAGTGAATGTTGAACTTGGAGCTACAATGTGTTGTCGCAATTATTGTTTTGACATCACTTCCTGCAGAGCCAAGCCTGGTCTGTCTAGTCTCTGTTCTGTTGGTATGACGGTTAATTATGTTTTTGTTTGCAAATTTTCGTTTGCAGAGATACTTAATAAAGTGTAGGACTTTGTTTTGTTTTATCATTCTCTAGATACTGTTTGACCACAGTTTACTGCTAGACCTGATTGGGTTGATCTCAGGTCAGCCTTGATGGGTCGTTCTAGGTTTAATACACAGGAGAGGGAGGAGATCTGGTGTCACTGTACAGACTGAGGTCAGTCATGTTCCGCCTGTCATAATCTCTTTTTCGACACGGCTAAAGGAAGACCGGAGGCAGATACTGCATGTTACAACAAAACAACACATACATGGTAACACAGACATGACTTACAGTCCTGAAACAATCTTTATAAAACATGCTGACATCTTAAATGAATCACATGACTTTGTTTCTGCTTGGCAGATTTCACAAAAGAAAAAGATATAAAATATTTTGCAATAGCATTTGTGAATGTATATATATATTTTGTTTTAACATATTTGATTACAGTACAACATCACTAGCTAACAACGCCTCCGTTTAAGAAACACTGTGGGAAAATTCAGGATTCAAGTTAAATTAGACATTTGGTCTAAAACAAACCTTGTGGTACCTGGTCAACATATATTCTTCGATGGACACTACTTGAATAGTTTTGTAAAAAATACCCCAGAATAAACAGCAGAATATTCCTAGAACTCAGACAGTATACGGTTTTTCCCAACCAAAGCTTGCAACTTCAAGCTGCTTCTTAAGCCTTGAGAATGGATTTGGTAAAAATCTAAAGATTACTCAAATAAGGGTTAGTGATCGTTTAAATCAGGTATATTTTCCATATCCTATCAGAGGGTTTCCTGGTGAATTTAGACGCAATTGTTTCACAATAGTTCCGGTGTTGCCAACAGTCCTGGAAGCTTAATACAGTATATTTCCAACAGTCCTGGCAGCTTATAAGTAACTACTTTTTTAACTTCTCCTGCAATCTTGTCTTTAATGGAAGATTTAGGAGTCAAACTGGAGAATATTATAATGCACTTTTGTGCTTTAAGATAAAAATAAAAACAACGTGGAGAGGTCAACACATAGTATCATCTTGTCCGGTTTGGTTTAGCTCTTTCAAGAGGAACTTCAGTTCAGTGTCCGCTTACCACCAACCAGATCTAAGAAAAAGTATTATTTTTCAATGGTGCCTGAGGATAATGATTGTGTTATAACTCAAAGTATTTTCCTATATGCGTAAAACAATTAATAAACAAAAGATATTGATCTCTCTAGTCCCTGAAAAGTATGGTTGGAAGCATGTTTCTTCCATGTTGAACTGAAAAACCCCAGAGATTGTATCTAAATTAATCATATTGAGAAATCCTCAATACAACAATAACGGTTAAACCTGTTAGCATGTTGAAGCAGCACTCTATGGAGCGAAGTAGTTAGCTTACAAGTATTTAGCTTATAAGATTTGGAGGCTGAGGTATTTGTAAATAGTTTATTGTTAAAATAAATTTTGTTGTATCATGAAAACTTGAATCTTTTCACCTGATGGCAGCACTAAGTTTAACCAAACTAACCAGTTTTCTTTACATGGCTGTTTGATTTAACATGACATATAGCTTGTCTAAATAGCATATTTTGCTTGTGTAAATAGTTTAACTTGCTAGTGTGTAATTATGATAGCTTGTGTTAATATTTACAGTATAGCATGTTAGTGTTAACAGTATCTAGTTAGTGGTAACACAAGCAAGCTATATAGTAAGCAAACAGTATAGCTAGCCAGTGTCAACGGTCTAGCTAGCTAGTGTCAACTGTATAGCTAGCCTGTGTTAATTGGTAGGTACACGCTAACTAGCCAGCTCTAGTTTTTCCACCAATTGTGCGCTGGTGAAGCACTTTTCTTTTTTAAATGCCACCATTAGCCAGTTGAGTTAAAAGGTGTTCATCCTACTTAAGTGATTGAGTTGCTTTGCAGATTAAAGTTCCCGGGGACAGTAATGCCCCAAATGTTTTGTTTTCCCATTGGCTGACTGGTGTTCAGTCAGTCACTTACACTGACAAATGGAAAGCTTAGAGGCTGGAGAAATATGGACAACTCTGTACGGGAATAAGATTGTTTAACATAAATTAGGCTGTCCGACATTTCACTGTATGGGCAAAGCATTCAAATGTATTATCAGTGTGATGTGTATGTTTTCAGAATTCAATTGAAACAGCATCGATAATTCTCCAGAGAATTACAACAGAAAATGTCCGTTAATTGTTTTGCCCATAGGAAGTCAACGCGGTTCTGGCAAATGGCCAGTCGCACAAAGTGCAGTTCAAGGCTCGAGCCCTTTTCAAACACACAAAATAACCACCCTTTGTTATTTTGCCCATGGCAAATTAACAGGATTTTGTTTTGATACCACACTTTGTAGCCTTGACTTTGTAGCATGACTATTTACATGTTATGCAATTCTGATCTTGTTTAAAGTGTTATCTGTATTTTGAAAACATTTGTAATGCTTAAATAGATACAATTTTAAAAGAGATATGCGTTGTATTTGCATTAATATAACACATCTCATTTGCCCTGTTTGTGACACCAATGATCCAAGACTGAGTACAACAAAACATCCTCAAGTAGTCTTGCCATGGATATGCCAAGAAAGTGAGATTGTTTTTTAATTCCCAATTTATTTGTTGATATAAAAGTTTAAAGCTTATCCGATTGGTAAAATTCTGTGGGGACTTTCCATATTCATATACATTTTTCATAAAATCTCAACGTTTTCTACAGTGTGGCGTGACTTTCCTGGACTCACGTAGTAGATTGTGGAAGTCACAAACAGGCCTAACCTCTGATGTGCATTTGAATAACATATCCATATAAAAATCGAACCTTTTTGAGTCCTTAAGTCTTTAAAAGAACTCCTCCAACTAAAGACAGACACGTACATTTAATAATATCAAGCTTCCAACCAGCCGCTACTGTCCACGTATTTCTAGATCTCTTGATTTATCAATACATCTCCCATGTTATTTTTATCTGTTTCATAATGCTAAGCTAACAGAGAGCCAGTTCATTCATCATGTCATGAGATCACACTGGGATCCTAGGATTACTGTAGAACTCCTTACGACTCAAATAGGGGACAACATTAATTTCCTCGACCTAGGAAGACAAGCCTCGGCGCGTCAGTCTATTTTCTCTTGATAATTATTTTCTGATATCTCTTGGCTATATTCAACATATTTAGAAAGGCAGGTGGCCTGGAGGCTCTTGGCACAGTAAGGTATTTGACTAAAACTACACCTTACGTTTTCTGCTCACTTGTCTGCCTACCTGCCTTCTGTCAACGTTTGACAAAATCACTAATAATTCATTTATAATAATGAGCATTATATCAAAGTAATAATTCTATTTTTGGGGATGTAGCGGTAATGCCTGGGACAGTCTGGTGGAGCAAAAGGGTGGAGGTAGAGCTGAGAACTTGAACAACCACACCAACGCACCTCTCTCATCCCAAAGCTTCTCTCCGGCTCTCCGTCTTCAGTCGTCCTCCATCGTCTCTGTCTTGATGTCATTTCCTGTGCTGCCCCCTGCTCCGCCTTCTGACGCCTGATTGGCTAGGGCTAAGATAGTATGATTGACAGCCGCCATCTCCACAGCCAAGCTGATCGGGTCCTGGACCTCAGTTGGTGAGCTGTGATTGGTGGGTTCATCCTGGAGGGAGGGGGAGGGGGGAGACCAGGACACACCTGTCAGTCTGGAAGCTTCTGCCTGAGCCCCCGCCCCTAACAACGATCGGCCTATCAGAGGGTTGCCCTTCTGTCCAGTCACACCCCCCCTGCCCAAGCCCGGCCAGGCAGCCAACCAGCTGGGGAGAAGAGATGGGACCTGAGGGGAGTAGGTAGCAGGTTAGGTGGTGGCTGGCTACACGATGGCGGTGTGTGGGTGGTGTCGAAAACAGACGTACCTGTGTGGGAGAAGACAGGTCTATTCGGCTCAGTCCAAACGCTCTGTTTGCTGCCCTCTTGTCAAACACAGACACCTCAGAGCCCTGCGGCGAAACAACATGCTTGTCTAAGAACAGTTTTATAGAGAGGAGACAGTACTCAGATCATTCAATACCTACTATCGTCTCCATATTATGGGGCTAAAGAAAGAGAAGTCCATCCTTCTACTGGTGGACACTGGGAGCTGTCCAGTACAACCAACCCGTCTTCTACTGATGGACACTGGGAGCTGCCCAGTAAAACCGCAGCTTTATAGATGACTCTGGGGGCTGCCCAGTATGTTTAGTATGTATACTGTCTACAGTATTAGATGCACGAGGCTGGACCTCAGGAGTCAGCCTTGCTTAGGGGCAGTTCAGCAGGACAGAGGTTCCTACCTGCTCTGGGAACTCATTTCCATCCACCTCGTCACTGTTCGAGTGGCCCCCCGGGCTCACCACATCCATGCCGTGGCTCTCCAAGATGGCTGCTTCTTCAAAACACACAAAACTCACCATAACATATCAGGGGGTCAAACCTTATGACCTCATGTATCACTTGTACTGCACACACACACACTTTGCTTGGCAGTGCATGCGGCAAATACTTTATGGATAAACAAAGTCCTTGACGAGCCTCTGGCAAGCTGGTCAAAGCAGTATGTATATTTGCACAATCCTGTCAAAAGGCAAAACACACAGTTCTCTGCACACAAAGAAAAGCAACATTTCCCTGGAAACACACACATATACTAACAAGAGATATATATATATATAAAGTTGGTGGAGGATATTACCTATGTTTGCACGCCTCTTCATCTCTTTGCGTCGGTTAGCGAACCAGTTATAGACCTTCAGAGACGTGACCCTCTCCAGATCAGACAGCTTCTTC
>OOFG01001696.1:0-13308 GCA_900323295.1 Molva molva | reverse complement strand
GAGACGTAGACCCCACCCCCTCCCCTATTATTATTTTTGCAGATCTACACAATTCACGTGGATGCCCTATTTGTGGTTAAAATGGATTTCGCCGAAAGGTGACAAGTTTGCACCCAGTGTTTCCCCTATACGAAATTTATATAGATATATAATATAGGAGAGGAGAGAGAGGAAAGAGAGGAGAGAGAGAGAGAGAGGAGAGGAGAGGGAGAGAGAGAGGAAAGGGGAGAGAGGAGAGCAAAGAGAGAGAGAGGAGAGGAGAGGAGAGGAGAGGAGAGAGGGAGAGAGAAGAGAGAGGAGAGGGGAGAGAGAGAGACAAGAGCAAATGAGAGAGGAGAGGAGAGAGAGGAGAGAGAGGAGAGAAAGGAGAGAGGAGAAAGCTACGTCTTATCTCTTTAGAAACTAACGTATAACGGGTGCTTCGTATCCCTTTGCGCTTATTGCGCAACAGTCGTTTTGGATAAAAACGTCTGGCATCACTGGCAGTGTTAATCACTGTAATATCCAGGTCAATTCACACACTTGTGAGTAGAGACGTAAACGAGAAATGTTGTGCTAACCTGGCAGTCAACACAACGATTTAGCATCGGGCAGATGTCAACAATAAAAGCGATCATGGATTCAGGATTATAAAAAAAAGAAACTTCACTGATCGGAAAACAGTCCTGCAACTTTTAACGCCTTCACTTTTAATGTTTTATATTGTACATCAAAATGTTCGTCAGGTTCTTATGAGTACTGCGGTGTAATTATCTGAAATGAATCGTTTTCATCGGAGAAATGCGCTTGGAACAACTACTGCTCGCGCAGCGCGAGGGCCACCGAAAACTTTACCTCAGAACATTTCACCTCAGAAAAATATACACTACATTTAGATAACTGGATTCCCGTAAAGACACGTCAATTTTATCATTGAAAATGTCACGCGTGTTTGCGTGAGAGGTGCGCGCAAACACTTTTGGGGGGGAGCACCGCTGCTACAACTCAATCCTAGGGGAAGCACTGACCTGGTTTCATATGTGTGTTGAGTAACAAATTACCTTTTGCCTAATAACCTGGCTGGATGTATGCTACATAACTCTGTGCTAAGATATGCTAATGCTCTTCTCTTCCTAGGCTGCGTTCAGTTGCATCCGCAGCCTGTGGAACCGGAAGCCCCTCAAGGTGTACGGAGGCCGCATGGCCGAGTCCATGCTGGCCATCCTCTGCCACATTCTGAGAGGAGAGCCGGTTATCCAGGAGCGTCTGGGCAAGGAGCGGGAGGGCACAGCGCGGCCAGAAGAGGAAGGGGCTCCCGCGGGGCCTCCGGCACCTACCGGGGCCCCTGGAACCGCTCCGACGGCAGGAGAGGGCACCGCCGCCCCTGGGTCGGCCCCAGCTGCACCAGCAGCCGCCGGCTCAGCTGATGACTCCACCAACTCAACCAACTCCACTCCTCGACGGGAGCCCCAGGTCAACCAGGCACAGCTCACACAGGTAGGGTAGAGGCAGCTATCTGTTCAATGAGGACGGGTCAACAATTATCACTGAGCTGGCCAATGAAGTAATGCTATGAAGGCTTCCATGGTTTTTGTTGGAATATTACCGTTCACACCTTGACCGATTTAAAGTTTAGGATCGAAGCTTTAGAGAATTTGTTTTCTACACTTGTGCTTTACCCTTTGTGGTTGAAATCAGGAACCTAGTCTTACACAAATGTGTAACCTGCTAGCATAATTGCTGTTTTCGTTGCCTGTTTTCAGCCCCGCTTTGGCAAAAGCATCTGCTCTTTGAATAAACAAAGTACCTTTTTAGATGGCTCCGTCAGCAGGAGATCTAGAGAAAGCATTGGGCTCGTGTTTGTTTTGAACAACAAGCAGCTTCAGCAGGTTTAGGAGCCATCAGGCAGAGGAGTGATTGACAGGCAAGGTGTAGAGTGAGTGGGCGGGAGGGAGAGAAAGGTGTGGAGATTAATAGACGTGAAGGTGAACCTTGAGGATTCATTTTTCTCAAGAAGGGTGCGGAGAATTTTAATCAGATGAATTGGGAAGTGCGGAGGCGGGTACGGTATGATTCATTGTTTTGCTGAGGCCACTCCAGTTATTAAAAGGCAAGTGAAGACGTCAAGGCATATGCCAATTTTGACAACCCAATTTTCATAATAGTAATGACTTTTTTTTTTTTTTTTGACCTCTCTGCCTTCAGTCTGATCATCCTCGCGTCCTTTTCACTCCACTTATCTTATTTTCAATGTATTAAATGTTGCCCCTGGTTCTTTGTGTTTCTCCAGCTGATGGACATGGGCTTCTCCAGAGAACATGCCATGGAGGCCCTGCTGAACACCAGCACCATGGAGCAGGCCACAGAGTACCTGCTCACCCACCCTCCACCCCTTCTCAGCGGTGCTGTTCGGGTAAGCTTTCTCTCTAAAACAGTGTGCACGTGCACTCACACACACAGATGCATACACACAGGTATCCATTTTCTCCCTTCCTCCCCATACAAATAATATAAACACAGGCCAGACGTAGTGAGTGTTGCTCTTCTCTGGTTCCCTAGGACCTGACTATGTCTGAAGAGGACCAGATGATGAGGGCCATTGCCATGTCACTAGGACAAGAGGTTAGCATGGAGCAGCGCTCTGACTCTCCCGAGGTGCGCCATCCTCGCTACTCGCATTATGTAAAGAAACACCCGCACTGACGCACTCAACCGCACACTCTTACCCCCACCGCCCCTCCTCTTTTCAAACCACCCGCTGCTAAAGAAAACCTCATGAATAAATGACGGGTCACTTTCGGCTGCAGCTGCTGCAGACATTATACCTGACTCGGATCCTCCATCCCTTCCCAGGAGGCGGCAAGGCGGCGCGAGGAGGACGACAGGCGAGCCAGGGAGCGGGCGGAGGAGGAGGAGGCTCGCTGTCTGGAGCGCTTCATGGAGGCAGAGCCCCTTGACCCCCAGGAGCTGCACGCCTTCACGGACTCCATGCTGCCCGGGTGCTTCCACCTGCTGGACGAGCTGCCAGACACCGTCTACCGCCTCTGTGACCTGCTGATGACGGCCATCAAGAGGAGCGGCCCCGAGTACAGAGACCTCATCCTGGGCCAGGTGGTCCACCAGGTCCGTGGGCTGATCCGCCTCAAATCTCCTCAGTAGATGTTGGGGATTGCGTTACTCTTTCTGCTGACATCGATGTTAATCTGTGTGATTGGATTTGTTCCTGTGTGCAGGTGTGGGATGCGGCCCGTGTGCTGATCAAAGCAGCGGAGCCCCTGACTACCAGTGACACCAAGACGGTGGCCGAGTGGACCAGGCAGATGGCCACGCTGCCGCAGGCCTCCAAGCTGGCCACTCGCATTCTGCTGCTCACGCTTCTCTTTGAGGTGATCTTCACAATTCATCTGAGATTTCATTTTTGTTTTTAAAGTTGAGCCTTTTGAAAACGAGCCCTGGGCAATCTCTTTGCTGAGCTGCTACACAGATATTTTTTTACCATTTTGGACAACGTTTCTTCCACACTAGTAGAAGTTTCGGTCACCAGTGCTTTGAAAAGAAGTGTATCTGACTTGAGCATGTGCTCTGCCCTTTTCCCTGACAGGAGCTAAAGCTGTTGTGCACCAGAGTGGTGGAGCGAAGTGGAATTCTTGACTTGCTGATTAAGCTGCTTGAGGTGGTGCAACCCTGTTTGCAGGCTGCCAAGGAGCAGAAGGACATCCAGACCCCAAAGTGAGTCCTTCATTATTCTAGGGACTAGAACAACTACTGCCTCAGGGATAACAATCGCTGTGGCGTAAATGCCAAGGCACACAGTGTATATTGTGGAAAGTAATCCATATCCTCTTTCTTTACAGATGGATTACCCCAGTTCTTTTGCTTATTGACTTCTATGAGAAGATGGCAGTTTCTTCAAAGCGCAGAGCACAGATGAACAAGGTAAGAATCCACAAGCTCAGAGAAGGTGACAATTCACCACCGCCTCTTTCTTGCATTCTATGTGCCTCTAAATAATATATTAACCATCTTCTTATTTTATGCTCCTTTTTTTTTCCCCCCAGTACCTGCAACCCAACGGCAACAACTGGCGGTGGTTTGACGACCGCTCTGGCCGCTGGTGCAGTTACAGCGCGTCCAACAACAGCACCATAGACTCGGCCTGGAGGGCCGGGGAGAGCAGCGTCCGCTTCACCGCCGGACGGAGACGATACACCGTGCAGTTCAACACCATGGTGCAGGTATGTAGCGTCACCGTGGCAACCACCACCTTTTCATACTAAAGCACAACCAGTAGTGGTTGGCTGGTGATCCCCGTCTGATGGGACAGCTTGTATTTCTCACCCCTGCCAGGTGAATGAAGAGACGGGCAACAGGAGGCCAGTGATGCTGACCGTCCAGAGAGTTCCTCGGTTGCCCAAACCCTCCAAGACCGGGGGCGCGGCGGACTCGGAGAGAGAGGAGGGAGAGAAGACCAAGCCAGAGGAAACCCAGACTGACCAAGGTAACTGGGAGCCTTGGTCAGGGAATGGAAAGCAGTTGTATGAGTGAATATAGATCTTTAACTCGCCGATGTACTTGCCTGTTTAACATAGTTGGTACAACAGGCCTCTCAGCAGAACCCGGCGCAGCAGTGGAGATGGCCGCCCCCAAAGAGGACACCAGTCCGCCGAAGGACGTGACGTCGACGGGACCCTCGGCCCCACCGCCGGACCCAGACCCCGCCCAGGGCACGGACATCGCCGTGGAGGGCCTGTCCGAGGACATGACCACGGTGCTGATCCGCGCCTGCGTCAGCATGATCAGCGTGCCCGTGGACCCCGACACCCTCCACGCCACGCTGCGCCTTTGTCTGCGCCTGACGCGCACGCACCACTACGCCATGATGTTCGCCGAGCTGAAGAGCACGCGCATGATCCTGGGGCTCACCCAGGTCTCCGGCTTCAACGGCTTCACCCCCCTCGTCACCCTGCTGTTCAGGCACATCATCGAGGACCCGGCCACATTGAGACACACCATGGAGAAGGTGGGCATTTGTTTTGACGCAAGGTTCCACCCTTTCTCTAAATATGACACACCAAGGGAATGGGTCTGAGCTTGCTGATGAGCTGACTGAGATTTCAAACTTATGCAGGTGGTGCGATCTGCCGTTACCAGCGGAGCGGGCAGCACCACCTCTGGCGTGGTGTCGGGCAGCCTGGGCTCCAGGGAGATCAACTACATCCTGCGTGTCCTGGGCCCCGCCTCGTGCCGCAACCCTGAGTGCTTCGCCGAGACGGCCAACAGCTGCATCCGCATCGCCCTGCCCGCACCGCGAGGCGCAGGCACAGGTAATCCATCCGACCTCATCGTATTTACATAGGTGCCTGATCTGGAGGCCTTGAGTTTAGGATTTGGTGTCTCTTTAGATTTGAGGAGCACCCGGAATCGCCTAAAACCATCGTAAACGGATCATCCTGTATCCAGGCACGATTTTGAAACCTGACACGGTGTTGACAATCCTGTATACGAGCCAAGTTGAGGTTTCACACTAAAAGCAGAATATTGCATTCAATCAAAACACTGGCTCTTTATCACCGTCTGGTGGTCATGTGGTGCAATTGCGGTGGTTTGTCCTGGTTCAATTAAATTTGCCTTGACATTTCAATAGAGGGGTCTAATGTCAAAATTGAACAATGGGTTCTCGAATATATATTCACCTGTTTGTGTCTCATCACGTTTGCATCAGATGTTTTTCTATGGCGCTATAGTGCTATAGGGCTACCTACTGATAACGCACTAAGGGGGATTCACTGTGAAATAGGAAATGTATTTCAGGCGGAAATTAAATGTTCCATTTATGCTGTGTTCTGGGTTAATTCACTGTGACCCAGTATAATTCATAGATTTTTTCACTTGCACTAAAATCTCACAGGTGTTATCTTTCTTTTGGTACCTAGATTATGAATTATAATGTATAGTCCTTGTAGTTGTGGAGATATACTCTTTGTGTGTTATTTTGGGCAAAAACCTGAGAAAGAGGCCTAGTGATGGAAGAGGTTAATGAATCTTTATTCTTTCTCTCAGTGTCTGATGATGAGTTTGAGAACCTGCGCATCAAAGGGCCCAACGCTGTGCAGCTGGTGAAGACCACCCCCCTGAAGCTGTCACCGCTGCCCACCATCCCAGAAACCATCAGGGAAGTCATCTGCGACATGCTCAACGCTCTGGCTGCGTACCATGCACCTGAAGAGCGTAAGACTACCGGACCACAAAGATGTCTTTTCATCCGGGTTCACCTCTGTTTAGATTCTCATTGTGTGTTCTGTTGCCACGGTTACAGCCGAGCGCCCAGAGGAGCGTGCTGCGGTGGTGGTACCTGGTGGCCAGGACCTGTCCCAGATCCTTCAGGATGTCGGGGACGACGTGTACCAGCAGTACAGGCTCACCAGACAGGGCAGTGACTTTGACTCACAGTCTGCCTTCCACATCAATGTAAGTCTTTATCACCGTGATACCGTTATCTTGGTCTGTGGGTGTGTTATGGATTGAGTATTTGACTGACAACAGTTTCAATGACTAACATGAGGGTTGCTCCTTCCAGCCTCAGGTGTTCGCTGCAGATGGCGCTGTGGCTGACTCTTCACAGTCTGGCACACCCCAAGGCGAGGGTAAGATGTTTTTATTATTTATTTCATCATGTCTGTTTTCAATCACCATGTCATGCCACATGGCTTGGATTCTAAACATCTGGTTTTTGTCATCTTTCCCTCCCTAGCCTCCACGCCGGAGGAGCTGCGTGAGGAGAAGAAGGAGCAGGAGGGAGAGAAGGGTGCCAGCACAGAGGAGAGCAAAGCCGCTAAGGCCAAGGCCAGCAAGCCTCTGATGCCCACCTCCACCATCCTCAGACTGCTGGCCGAGTTGGTGCGCTCCTACGTGGGCATCGCCACACTCATCGCCTCCTACAGCTACACGGCTGGACAGTCAGAGCTCATCAAGGAGGTGGGTAGTGCGACAAAGCCTCCTTTCCAGTGTTTCCTGACATCGGTCTATTGACCATGCGCTTCTATTGTCCTTTATTCTGACCTTCGCCCTATTTCCCTCTCAGGACTGCAGTGTTCTTGCCTTTGTGTTGGACCACCTGCTGCCACACACCCAGAACTCTGAGGACAAGGACACGCCCGCACTGGCTCGCCTATTCCTGGCCAGTCTGGCAGCTGCCGGCACCGGCACGGACGCGCAGGTTGCCCTGGTGAACGAAGTGAAGGCTGCCCTCAGCAGAGCCCTGGCCATGGCGGAAGGCGCGGAAAAGCATGCCAGGTAATGCTGGCGCCAGTCTGTTCCTGCGGTGGAGTGTTATCCACACAGAGTAGTTGTATTAATCTCTGGTCCACCCTCCCCAGGCTCCAGGCAGTGATGTGCATCATCAGCACCATCATGGAGTCCTGCCCCTCCACCTCCAGCTTCTACAGCACGGCCACTGCCAAGACGCAGCACAATGGCATGAACAACATCATCCGCCTCTTCCTCAAGAAGGGCCTGGTCAACGACCTAGCACGCGTGCCCCACAGCCTGGACTTGTCTAGGTGGGCCATTTACCTGCTATGTAACAATTGGTGAATCATGGTCATTTTACCGTAAAAGAAATCCTGTTTGAATAGATCAATGATTGTAACTGTATTGTTTTGGTCTTTTTCGTCCTCTGCGCACTTCAGTCCCAACATGGCCAACACTGTGAATGCTGCCCTAAAGCCCCTGGAGACCCTGTCTCGTATTGTGAACCAGCCCAGCAGTCTGTTTGGGGGCAAGGGAGGCTCCAGCAAGAACAAGGCTGAACACGACACCGTGGGCGCTGCCCGGGACAGCAACAGCAACACCCAGGACCAAGGTGCCCACACGGCTCCACATAGTGCATTCCTGCTTCATCTAGATAGCCACGGAGTGTTTACGGCTGCAAGCTGATTCATGGTGTCTGTTTCTAGGAGAGCCAGGTGAGACAGAACCTGTGGAGGGAAGCAGGGTGCCGGGAGCAGACAGTGACCTGATGGACGGAGAGACGGAGGCAGACACGGTGGTGATCGCTGGTCAGCCAGAGGTCCTCAGCACTCAGGCCATGCAGGTGCATAAGACTACATTATCTTACTTTGCTGGTATAGAGTGCCTATGTTGGCAGTGGTTGCTCAGTGGCTACTTGCTGAGTGCATTTGCTTGTGTCCTTGTGTAATTTCCTTCCGTCCTTGTGTGTTTTATGTATAGGTGGAGAATGAGTTGGTGGATCTGATTGATGAGCTTCTGGAACGGGACGCTGGCACAGTCAACAGCACCATTATAGGTAAGATACGATGCCTCTTACTGAAGTGCTCTTAACAGCAGCTCAGGCGGAAGACGAAGATGTAATTCATGGCACAGCTTGGTTCTAAAGCTAGTGTTTCTTTTATGGGTTTCCATTCAGTAGGACGCAGTGGTGAGGACGAGTCACAGGAGGATGTGTTGATGGATGAGGCTCCCTCGAATATTAGCCAGACCTCCACTCTCCAGGCAAATCGGGAAGGTATGTCTTCTTCAGATGAGGAACCTCTCAGTGTATATACTAGCATTTATCAATTTATTTACATAAGTTTCTGGTGCTATAAATGAACAATGGATTATTTGTATATTTTATATCAGACTCCATGAACATCCTGGAACCAGAGGATGAAGAGCACACACAGGAGGAAGATTCTAGTGGCAGTAACGATGACGAAGACAGCCAGGATGAAGAGGAGGAGGAGGAAGAAGAGGAAGAGGAGGAGGACCAGGTCAGAAGGATAAATGGAAAGCTGTTGAAGAAGCCAGTGGTAAAAATACATGGACTCATATTTTCTTTTCACTCATCTCAGGATGACGAGGAAGGAGACGAGGACGACGATGACGAAGGTTCGGAGATGGAGTTGGACGAGGATTTCCCAGATATCAATGCGGCGCCTCACATCCGCTTTGAGAGGTTCGACCGGGACGATGACCTGATCATCGAGTTCGACAACATGTTCTCCACAACCGGTGAGCGAGATTTGTTCTTTCACTTTCAACATGGGCATAAAAGTACATTTTTATGACCTTGTTTTCAAAATGGCCGCGGGGTTGTGCTTGAGCTGTCGCCCTAATGTCTGCCAACTGTTCTCTCTATTGTGTTCCTCCGTCAGCTGACATCCCTCCCTCCCCAGGCAACATCCCCAGCTCCCACCCCCTGATGGTGCGCCACGCCGACCACGGCTCCCTCACCCTGGGGGCCGCGGGCACCAGCAGCCGCCTGGCACAGGGCATGGGCCGCAGCCAGCGCACGCTGCGCCAGCTTACCGCCAACGCCGGCCACACCATCCACGTCCACTACCCCGGCAACCGCCAGCCCAACCCGCCCCTCATCCTGCAGAGGTGAGAACCGAAATGTCCGAACGTCGTATGGGCTCGTTTCAGGTGTCTAGCCATCTGATTGGGCCTTTCACTGCACCTCTGGATTGTGGTTATTGGTCAATCCAGAGGGATACTGGAATACTGGAAATGATTAACATTCTAAATCTCAACTTTCCACCTTTTGTAGTAGTTGCATACATTTGCTTATAACACCTGCATCTGTGGTAGGTGCAGGTGTTGAGAAGGGAATTTGTCTTGGTGATTAATCATCATTGGTCCGTTCCTCCCTTTTCCCAGATTGCTGGGTCCCAGCGCAGCAGCCGACATCCTGCAGCTCTCCAGCTCTCTGCCCCTGCAGTCCCGTGGACGCGCCCGCCTCCTGGTGGGCAACGAGGACGTGCACATCATCGCCCGCTCTGACGACGAGCTGCTGGACGACTTCTTCCATGAGCAGAGCAGCACCGGAGGACAAGCGGGTGAGGATTCCTTATTGAAGGACTGTTCTGCCCTTTAGGGTTAGGGGGCATTGTTTGTTAACAACCCTGGCTTGGAGCTTATGGGGGGAATCACAGAGCGAGACCATAAAAACAGTTTGCCAAAGCTGAACAAGCAGGTGTCCTGCAGACCAGCTCGGCTTTCGGATTACTTTTTTAAAGTTCTAATTAAAGTCTTAAACTTAATTTGGCGGTTTCCTGATCTCTTTCCTTGTTAGAGTTTAAGAGTTGTACTTTCCACAACAACATCTGTAATTGCTCTTCCCAGGCACTCTCTCCAGTATCCCCACTGCCCTGACCAGGTGGACAGATGAGTGCAAGGTGCTGGATGCCGAGAGCATGCACGACTGTGTAGCAGGTGGGCTCATTTAGCACACTGTCCTTGTCGCGCATCGAATGCAACGTTCTCCAACCTGTATGTTCTTCAATCCCCCTAACGGTGTGTGTGTGATGCTTCCAGTGGTGAAGGTGCCAATCCTGCAGCACCTGGAGAGCCTGCGAGATGAGGAGCTGGAGGAGCGCAGGGAGAAGAGGAGGAGGCAGCTGGCTGAGGAGGAGGAGGCCAAGCAGAGCGAGCGGAGGGCCTCGGGGGCGGAGGACAGCAGGGAGCAGAGCCTGCAGGTCAGCAGATGGAGAGAGGTCTGTGTGCTCATCATACGAAAACCTTTACTTTAGTCAAATTGAGAATTAGGTTAGTTTGTTGTATTTTTTTTTTGCTGGCCGTCATATTTCTCTTCTCTTTGCTCAGGGTCCTGGATTGGGGGTGGTCAATGGTGCAGAGAACACTGCAGGTAGACTGAGCTTACTTTACTCTTAATAATGTACATGCAACTTTTTCTGGACTTGACACCATCTCTGCATCTTCAGCAAGTGACAAGCCGCTAAGCAGAGCGTGCTGTGGGATGAGGTAGTAGTTTGTATAGTTTTAGGATCACACCAGATCTGGGAGATAACTATACAGTCTACTGTCTTTCTCACAGCGATGCGACAGCAACTCTACATTCTCCACTGGTCCAGTGTGCAAACACTGCACGGCGCAGGTTTATATTGCCATATGGGCTCTGCAAATACTTTACTATACTTTACTTAACTGACCTTTTCAGATACTGCAATGTTAATTCATTTATCAGTTTCTCTCTGGCCTGGATTTTTTCAATCCGCTATAGTTCAATAATATACGTTTCTCTTCCATGTCCTTGTATATTAATGTCAATCTGGCTATGCTGTGGTGAGGTAGTAAGTTGTGTTGTTGTTGGGGATCAGGATTATTCACCCCGTTCAGGAGATAACTATACAACTTACTGCCTTCCTCAGTGTAGGCCTTGAACATCATGGTGTGCAATTATAACGGCATAATACTGTTAGTCTAAGCGATTACAATTATACAAATACACTTACCGTGCTGTGTCATGTGAACTCTGAACTTGGTGTCTTTCTCCATCGCTGTTCCAGAAGGTGAGCAGGCCCAAGGGGGTCCTGGGTCCTGCCTGGATCCCCCTAGGGTCTCTGAGGGCTTCCTCACAGCCCCCCCATCAGGAGAGGTGACCCCCACCACCCCTGCTCCGCATGAGCAGGCCCTAGTCTCCCTGGAGACTGCCATCAGCCAACAGGTCCATCAGCCAATCGCTGACTTGCTGCTGGCGGAGTCGCATGCCAGCTCACTGGCAGCCCTGGCCGTAGCGGAGGCATCCCAAATGGAAATGTCCCCGGCACCCACAATCGGTGAGAGAGGAGGAGGTGGTGGTGGAGGAGGAGCAGTGGATGGAGGCAGGGAAGGTAGAATAACTTTAAAGACGCCTCTCATACAGACAAATGTTGAGTCACATCAGTGCCAGGCTGGTAACCAACCTCTGATCATTACTGGTTAGAAACCACATTTACCATCTTTGATATGAATCCGTTAATCCCTGTGGTGTTTATTTTTTTTGTTCCTCTCAGCCTCCCTCAGTCCAGATATTGCAGAGCCCTCCGAGCCTGTTGCGGCAGGCGTGTCACAGCTGGAGGGGTCGCCCATGGACACCAGCAGCCCTGCTTCCGCCACACAGGAGGAAGCAGCTCCCAACACCGCCCAGACCGCCCACCTCTCCCAGGAGCTGTCAGGCAGCGCTGGCAGTGCTGACAGCGGGCTGACGGACAGGCAGACAGACGCAGAGACTGGGTTAGCTTGATGTTTTACTATTGAGCCCACTTCTTTGTTAGGTCCGTTAAGCTTCAATTGAACCACACTCACCGTACTCAAAATTTAATTTGGTACCTATTTTCTGTCCAGATCCACCACTGTCTCGTCACCCGGGGAGACCATGCCCCGGAGTGACAGCGCTGACAGCCAATCTCAGGCCATCCAAGAGGAGCCGCTGCCCTCGACCAGCAACGACGACGAGGACCCACTAGCAGGTAAAAAGAAAAAACCTCACTGCCTCACTGGTCCTCTTGCTGTTTACATTCATGTATTCATTTCCTTTGCTGTTTACATTCATGTATTCATTTCCTTTAATCCTCAATCGCCCAATGATCATTGTTGTCACCCAGGCATCAATCTGCCGGAGGGCGTCGACCCATCGTTTTTGGCGGCGCTTCCCGAGGACATTCGGCGCGAGGTGCTCCAGAACCAGCTGGGCATCAGGCCTCCCTCCCGTCCCCCTGTAACCTCCAACCTGCCTTCCTCCACCACCCCCGTGCTGGGCGGCCCTGGGGTCACCGAGGTCAGCCCAGAGTTCCTGGCCGCACTGCCACCCGCCATCCAGGAGGAGGTGAGAACCCTTTCCAACGCCCATGAGATTTGTATCGATAAACTTGGCTAAAGCTGTATCTCTGTACCATGTGGGAATTTGCAGATTAATTTACCTCTCCCGTCATTTGTTTAGAAAACCTCTGCTAGACCTACGCACAAAATGCTATGTACGTTTTAGAACTATTACACCATTGGTCAGCGTCTTTAAATAAAAGTACATGCAAGCATTTTAAGACACAGGACCTTGCTGTTGCTGTGATTCAGTTAGAGACATGCTGATTATATCGCTTGGACAATACTTTATGCTTGCATTGCACTATGTAAGGAATGAAACAGCCTAAAGGGACTTCTAGCAAGGCTGTTAGACTCCTATAAATAGCTCCTGTTTTGGCAGTTCTTTGCATTAGGAATGTGCATTCGGACTGGTATTGCATTGATATCAGACACCATCTATAACCAAGCACCCTGATGATGCTCTCCTCTTGTCTGACGGGGCAGAATGGCTCTAGATTGACTTGTTTGGCCTGCCTCCTCTAGGTGCTTGCCCAGCAGCGGGCCGAGCAGCAGCGCAGGGAGCTGTCCCAGCAGCCCACCCAGGGAGACACGCCACTGGACCCCGTGACCTTCATCCAGACCCTGCCCTCGGAGCTCCGCCGCAGCGTGCTGGAGGACATGGAGGACAGCGTGCTGGCCGTCATGCCGCCGGACATCGCCGCCGAGGCGGCCGCGCTGCGCCGCGAG
>OOFG01001695.1:0-11877 GCA_900323295.1 Molva molva | reverse complement strand
TGGAATTGGAAGCAGCTCAGTAAAGCATTGAGGGTACATAGGGAGACCTACACGGGAGGGGGGGACACATGTATCATTTGCCTGCGCTTTCCGCAGTTTTAAACCGCAAGCCTCTCGTTGCTCACATGCATGGGAAGCAATCTACCTATTGCCAAATACGGAGATCACAGCACCGACTCATTCCGTCAGTTGTCAAAAGTGAGAGGTCTAAGATGGTACGAAGCCAATGGATGCTGTGGCTGGAAACTTTAAAAGAGGCTTCTAGCTGGAGCAGCAGGAGGCGGTAGGTGCCAAGGGCCCCAGGGCCTAGATTTCCCGCTTCATGTCGATTGCATTAGTGAATCTACAAGTCCAGATGATCCCAGCATGGGGTGGCCTTTGAGTTTCTCAGATAACACTGGACATCAATCATGAACAGTCCCCAAAAGAGTGACTTCCTAACAGGAAGGTGCCAGTAAAGTGAGAACCGGCCAACAATAAACCATTCAAATGGGATTATTTTACCATCCAGAGGACTAAGTGGGATGCAGAGATAAGCCAATTTGTATGTCTTGAGTCCCTTCAAACCCGACTCATTTATGGCTAATGATAGCTGAATAGACTGGTTGGATTTACAACACGTAGACTGGCCTGCAAAATAAAAAAAATAAAAAACTGTAAATGGGCCATTTGTGGCTCAAGGGCGCCGAACGGATGTCAGCTCACTGGTGTTGCAGGCAGCTGTTTATGTGTGGCTTCCTATCAAGAAGTCAAGGCTGTAAGGGACATTAAAGAGGGCTGCCAAAGACATTATGCTGCCAGACAGCACCATTAAAACACATAGGCCTTAACCACCTGGGTGTTCACTGACTGCTCATGCTGCTCCGGGAAACCATTCAAAGTTGTCGGGGGTTCTAAATGGCAGAAAAAAATGTGTTTGAAGACATTGGGAAAAAAAGCACAACAAAAGGTCAAATGTTGACTCATGTTCAAATTAACAAACCCTCTTTCTTTCTCTCGCTCTCTCGATCTCGCTCTCCTTCTCTATCCATCTGAACTGTCTGTATTTTCCATCTATCTATATACCTATCTATAATTGTCACTTTAGTTCACAATTTAGTTTAGTTTCTCTTTTTAAAGGGAGAAAAGCTTGCAATTGATGTTCACCACATCAATGTAAACAATTATAATTTTCTTTCTGTATGTAATGTATGTAAAAAAACAAAAAACGATTATAGTTCAACTCCATCCCCTCTCGCTCCTCTCACATTTCTCTTCTTTATTCGGTATACTCAGTCACACACACACAAACACACACAGCAGTGCATGTGTATTCACACAACACGGCGGTTGAAATCAGAGGTTTGTCACACGGCTTGCGTTGTATCACAGAAGTCGTGGGTTCAAGGATCGAACCAGGCAACTGATTGGATGACGTAAGATACAAGAGAAAGGTGAACACACAGGGCATTCAAATGAGCTTCTTTCCTATTAGGGGACATTTTAACAATTCGGCAGAATCATTTGTCCCATGGCAATCGCTATCAAGTTCGTATCCATGTGGGTGGTATATTTTTTCTTACAATAGTTAACAATTGCATTAAACGTGATCATTGTTCTTTTAATCTTAGAAAATGTCTGATTGTCAGTAAATAAATAAGAAAGGTATATTTCCAGTAGAGCAGTATATAAAGTAAAAAGCAAGACGCGTCAATTTGTTGTGTAAATTTGTGTAAATGTTATGTCGACCAATTTGTGGGGCCAAGACACACACGCATGTATGACACACATCTGATACACCAGGGAGTTATAAGGGATGGCATTTTCAACAATACAAGAACTTTGATCAAGCTGACACTTATGATGTGACCTCCTTTTCTTGTGTATTTCCCTGTCACCAGCAACACGGCATACACGCTAAGATAACGAACACACAAAAAAATGACAAAACGAAAATACTCTACATATCAAACAACTACCACTTTAGTTTTGGTACCTTCAGTCTCTCCTCTCTGCAGCTGTCTTGCGCTGACACCACGTTACCTTGCTCTCGAAAGTCGAAAACTCTCTGAACACTTTTGTGGAGTACGACAGTGGAAGACCGGCGCTTTGAGAGATACGCAGCCTCCTGCTCTCATTTCGCTCAAGGGGAAGTTGCTTGGCTGAGGCCTCTTACTCGTGTGAAGTGACAATGGTGACAGAATAGAAAAAAAAATACATCTCAACAGCATCCCCCTCTCTCCCCTTTAAACAGTGGGGCCGGTGAATGTGACAAACATTTACACGCTATCTCCCCAGTTACCGTGAATAACCGCGCTGCCACTCCGATGCACCAGCGTCGCCACTGGCAATACCAACCAGCCACCTAATCTCATTGGACAGGAGAGCACCCCTCCCCCTCCATCAAACACAGGCCCAAATCTGAGTAATTGACAAAACAGGAGGGGGAGGAGGAGAAATAATGGAACAACCAGGAGGAGTGGATATTAGCCAAGGGAATTTACTCGGCTGTGTCAACACAGGATAGATAATAATAATAATATATTTTTTCATGCAAGTTTCCCATGTCCTTTATCAAATCAAGCCATCACTGGTGAAGATAGAAATGAAAACAATTCTACAACATATTATGTCATTTGAATATTCAGGGTTATAGGCTGGTTGCAGGCTTGTTATAGTTATATGAGAGTGGTATATTTTAGTTATAGATGTCAATGTTTCCACTAGAAGGGTCTGTTTAGCACTCTTTTTCATCAGATTTAAAAGGAGCTATATGTAATCAATGTACTGTACTAAATCATAAAATGACCATGATATGTCATCAGAGAATAAGGAAAAATGCTAAGTCCAAATACTCGCTTCTCCGCTAAAGAATGCCACAGCCAGTATGTTCTCCTTTGAAATTTCCGTTCGGGTCAGAACCTATGTTTTTGTTTTGGCCCGTGTGTGATGACTGTTCTCTGGGTACCCCAGGTTGCCAGAGCTTTGAGTTTGGTGAGGAGGGGGTCGGCGGGGACAACAAACTCCAATGTTCTGAATTTGGACTGCAGCACCCATTTTAAACACTCGGATCAATCAATGGTACATATTTTACCTTTAAAGAACATAATCTGAAATGAATTGATTACTACATAGTAGTATTACATATTGTGAACATGTTTACCTCATATCCATCACATGCCATTCAAAAATATTCACCCTAGCTGCTCCACAGTAACTCTTATCAGTTGTTTGTTGACCCTGTGTCCACTGCCTTATTTATCAATGAATTAATATTTTCATCTGCTTTCGCCACCCTACATATATGGATTTAATGAACAGATCTCCAGATTAGGGGACTTGCACCATTTCAATCCCTAAACTGAATATATGTCTCCCTAGGAGACAGAGAGAGAGACACAGTAAGAGCATGTAGTAGAGAGAGTGAGAGAACGAGTAGGAACATGTAGGAGCGCGCGAGAGAGAGAGAGCGCAATATTAAGTGTGATCTTTTCCACTGCCATCTCCAAGTGTTAAGATGACCAGTGTGTGTGGGATTGCTAGGGTGTCTCTCACCCTTCTGCATTGAACGTGTAGTGTATATTGCCCAAAGAGACCTAGTGTTGAAGAGCATTACTCCTGAAATAGTTCCCCTTCGCCTCTTTCTCTTAAGCCCGGTTCCGCCACATAGAATTTGATCTTTTTAGTATTTTTACACCATACTGTTGCACCGTCTTCCATGTCAATGGCACGAATGTCCTCTCTTTATATCCCCTGCATGGCCCTCTGCAAAGGAATGAGAGATGACAAGTCCGTCCCCAAAACAGCAAGGCTAGAGAGAGAAGCCCAGCCCCATCTCATAGAGAGGGGGCTTTCAGGGATGGCTTCGATGCCCCTGTGCCTCAGAGAGGGGTGGCAGAACATACACAATAAGGGCTTTGCTTGTTCACAATAAATGTAGCCATGAGTTTGCTAATGGTTGAACATAAGACCGGCTAATGGCAGTAACAATAGGAGTTACGGGATGATTAGGTTTTTTGTTGTTGTAATAATTAGTTCTCGTTAAAACCATAGAATGAAACAAAAGCTAGTGTCAGAGGTAGGGAAGTCTGGTTTGGGTTTCAAAGGCTCTCCAATCTTCCAGAATATGGGAATGAATTGCTGTTAGATTATATTCCCTTCTAGCCTCTAGCTCAGTGTTTCCCAACTAGCCTTGAGGCAAGGCTGGGTGTGTCAGGGAATTTGTTGGGATTTAATAAATAGGTCTAATCCTGACACAGGTTAAAGCAAAGCTATTGAGCTTCTGAATGTTCATAATACAATTTTGATTTATATGATTTGCTTCATTTTTTATTCATTATTCCTCCAAATGTAAGTTCTTACTTCATTTCAATACATATGTTTGACAAACAATGCATTTAGTCTGAGTTGTATGAGCCTGTAACTGACCCGTACCATTGTATTAATGTGTTTGACATTTTTCTTAATTCCCTAGATCTTTATATTACACTTGATGATGAATTTGCAAAATTGAGTCCAACTCACGCTGCAACATGTAGAGTCCATTTTCACACCATCTCCATGACTTTGTCCATAGTTATTTAGGATAATCGCAATGTTTGTTTATGCTAAAGTTCAAAATGTTATCGCAAAATTGCAATTTGCAAGAGTTTCAGTTTTGAGAATCAGGACTAGGTTGTTGGGGAATGGCATTGTTGTGTTGGCATAATTGTGGATTGGGTTGGGGTTGGAAACCACTAGATGTTGGATTAATGACTAAATGTTCTCAAGGTACCTTTCCACATAACCATTGAGCCAAACCAAATAACAATGTCCACTCGTTAGCCGACGTAACCATAACGTTACAATACACTGTACTATGGACTACTTAGTATAATGTGGTTCAAGCAGATTATTGCATCAATAGTGTGAAGTCTCATTTTGTCCCCCACATTACGCTGTTCTTTTCTGACTTGGACACATGTCACATTTACATCTCCAGCAAAAGCCTGAATTATTGCACTTCCATGCAACCGTCTCTTAAGAAGGTCATCCATTAAGCTATTTGAAGCTTTAAAAGCCTTTTCATGTATTATGAAATTAAATATAAAATTTTTAAAAAAGGAGCTAGCTGGCAAGTACTGTCATTCTTTATCCGCCTGGTGATGGGAGTGTTATGTATCAAATATCAAATATTGCTAATACTATATCAAATTAGCGTCCTCTGTCACCATCATGTTGCAGGACTGAGTCCTGTTTTCCAGTTGCTCTTGTTTTAAATATAAAACTAAATGGATGAGTTCAGGAGTCTAAAAAACTCCATTATTGACCTTGATTCCTCCTTTAGGCTGTCTACTCTGTCTTTGTGTCTCCTTTAGGAGGGCGATAAGGGATTATGTTTTTTGTTCTTTTTGTCGTTACCGAGGTTAAAATGTTTGGGGGATCATCTCCTTCCCTGATTTAATGACGCATAGTGAAATCCTATGAGAGTCACTTAGGTCTCATAAAGTCTCTGGACAAAGCTGTAAAACCAATGACCTGTTTTGTTACTTAATGAGCAACTCAACTGTGTAAAAACCAGAGTACCTATCATTCTTATGCCCCACCCGTTAGAGTATCAACATTGCTGTGTGGAAAAATATCTTATCTTAAAATATGACCTCAAAGAGGTATGATCTTTACACTCCCTTCACAACACGTTAGAAACGCTTTTTTTGATCCTTCAAGCACATATGCTGTGAAAGCTCTGATAATTACCTAAGAATAAAATGTATTGAAGCAAAAACTGGTAGACACTTTGCATCAAATTACTTTGTAATTTGATGCATTTCTGATCATAATCAGATAGTATTGTAAAGGTCTCTATGACTCTCTTGGGTGTTGTAACCTAAATGACCGACCGGTATGCAGTGATAATGTTGGAGGGTGAGGAACTAAAATATATAAAAATCAACCAGGTATAAAATTAATATGAGGAAAGGAAGCGGAACTGATAGTCTCTTACTGCATACTATTCTACACAAAACATATATATCTATTTATTCATCTTTTCAGATCATGATACAAAATACATATATTATTATCATAATCATCATATATCATTATATTTACACTAATTATAATAATAATACATTTTATTCATATAGCGCTCTTCAAGATACTTAAAGTAAATGTACAAAGACATCAAATACAAGAGTAAAATAACATCAAATATAAATGGTTAGAAAGTCCCTTTTAAACATTTAAAAAGCATACAAATTAACGATCTACACAACTCTTCAATTGTCTAACCTCCTCCCTATAAGTTGTGTCTGATAAATTGTTAGCTTGCTGGTGAAGTTGTACATCCAGGGTATTGAGTGTTTATGTATTCCGGCCCATCCTTTCCGATCCATAATCATTAGCATCTAGCTCTCTGCATTGAAATATTGTGCACCTGTGAGCTCCACTTATCCTAGTTAACTACACTTGAGCAAACTCTGCAGATGGATGGAAGGAAAGATTGCGAGAAAGGAAAAAGCAAAGAAATTGGAAGGAGCCGATCAAAGTTTGACTTTGCGACACAAATGCACATCTCAGACCTGCTTACTGCCCACACATATTTCATTTTTGTGGATCATGGAAAAGAATGCATTAGCATGTTTTGACAGCCACACATAGATTTCCTGTCCATCTGCATGATAACTACAAATACAATGTATAATAGTTCCATCAAAGATTGATTCAAACAAGGAGAAAAAAGACAGCCGACATGACAAGCCATGTCGGCTGATAAACTGTAGAAGTCAACCAGTGGAAGGAAAAATAAATCTCAAGTTCTATTGCCCTCCCCAAACTCCCTAAATGACATCAACTTTTGCCACATAGGGTATTAATCCATTGCTGTACCGATCTTCCTGCTTTGCAATAATATATAAATGTAAATCCCATGTTTCTTACATATGATATGTTAATGTGAGCATTATGGATCTACACTGCGGCTTTGAGCACCACAACACCTGCACAACATCGTTACTATGGTCGTTACCCGGCCTCTCAATCTCTCCCTCTCATTCTATTTAACAGGTGATCTGGGCTATAACATTAGAACATTATCTACCGCAATTGGCAATGTTGAAATTAATGTTGCAAAAATCCCCTTTCCACAGTCGGATTGCGTCTCTAATGAGGCCTTACTGATGCTCTGCTGATGGCCCTCTGCAGAGGAGACTGGGGGGGGCTCAGGGGGAGAATGTCAAGAGTCTACCTACCGCACGCCGCCGCCGCGTCATTTAGGGTCGTTTAGGATGTGCATCGCATATCGCTGCAAAGCAACGAGTGAAACGGGCAAAGTAGCAAAAACAAAAAAACGAAACATAAAAAACGTCTATGAAGCATCTTCCCACACGAGCCGGGCTGCAGCAGCCAAGGTAAACAGCCTCAGAGTGGAGCTGCGTGATCTGCAAGAGGGATGTGTCTTGTTTTATGATAACCCTCTTATGAATCAATGCATTGATTTAAAGGTCATTTCTGCCATCAGAGTGGTTTTACAACGCTACCTGCTGTCTTCAACTTCTGTTGGAAAAGTGATCCCACACAGGTGATTTGTTTCGTTTTTTTCTGATTCTTAGTTCCCTTTAGTAGCTTACGTTTACATTTACACTTATTTAATTAGCAGATGCTTTTAATCCAAAGCGACTTCCAAATGGGGCTAAGAACAATCAATATTGGTTCATCAACTACATGTTTTGCACAAGCAAGTAAAAAAAAAAAAACAGAACAACTGGATGGAGTAGCTTTAGGTCTCAGAACAGGTTAGAAAATAAATATTAGTGGCAGTTAAGAGCATTCCCTATTGCGTTTGTTCCTTGCAACAAAACCAGATACATTCTAAATGCAGAATCAGTTCTAAAATAACACGAATCAGTGTCATATTGGTTGATTGTTTCCTCCTGCCTGCTTTTACCGTTGAGGCAAGCCATGCATGGTTATCCCTTCATACCTATTGTAGCATAACTTATGACGGTATTATATTTCATTTTTGGCATTACATTTGGGTGCAGTCAGGTGGTCACGTGATGGCATTTGAAGGTCCACACTAAGACATTTCAGGTCAGATGGATCGCCGTGACATTTGCTGTTGCGAGGGAGGATTGTGAGGCCGATGACTGACATTACAAATGATCTGTGGTTTGAGAAAAGAAAAAGAAAAAAAACATACCTCTTGATGAAAAAGTCAAGTGGACGATCAGACGCTACGCGCGTAATATATTCCCTGTCACCCCTCTACTATATTTTTTTGATTGACTTTGAAATTTCATTTTTCCACTCACTCACTTTTCCTGTCAAATCCATTTGAGGGCAAAAAAAAATAAGTATCCGTGCTGAACTCCTTGTCTCTGTTGGCAAGGAAGGATGGGTTTATTTCAAAGTAAAATACATTTGTATTGATTGTATCTGTGATGGGTGGAACCTTGGACCCACCAGGGCCAGGCCTGCCCAGGTGATTTAAGTGAGGTTATAAAATAGACGGGGCTAACTGGGGAGGCCTTTCCTTGTCCACAGACCAGACATTCAAATGTCTAAGAAAAAAATTATGGTTTGTTTAGGTATGTATATCAAATGATTTCTGAGCAACGTCCCTTTATCACAATACAGAGCCGTTGCACAGAAATGATTTGCACAGAAACCAAATCTAAATTGCTGCACAGAAATCAAAGAGCATTAACAACATCAACACAAGTACAAGTTGTGTTGATGCTGTTGATGCTCATTGTCCATATTGTATGCAACAAGGTAATGAGGCACAACTACTCAAGACGCACAGACCAATGGTGCAATGGATTTGAGGGGAATATTTGGTTTGTTTGTTGATTTTGTTTTCCCAGTGACCATAACTCCTTGATGAATTGCAGAATCAAGCACTGATTATCTGTTTATTTTATTATTAGAACACGAATAAAGAGTGTCGACTAGCTTAATTGTATTTTGACTTGTATTGTTCTGCTCCTAATACTGACCTGTCCTCAGTAGCCCACTAACTACAGCAGCCTGTGGGGTGCATCAGGGCTCGTTTGCTGTCTCGATTATTGGCTGCACGATTATTGATGAAATGAGAATCACAATTTTCTTGCTTAGGATTGAGATCACGATTCTCTCACAATTTTTTTTTCAATACAAATGTTTATTGCACTCATTTACTTGATACAGAAGGAAATGTAACAAACAATATGATGGTGCCTATTTTAGGACTGGCACATCAACTATGACAACAGAAAGGGAACGCTCCTGTTTTTAGCTTAAATGCAACAGCTTCATGAATCTGACACTGAACATAAAAACAATAAACTTCAGTCTCTTGTCTTCTCTTACCTACACAACCTTTGAACAAGTATTTTTCTGTGTGTTTTCTGTGCGTTAGATGATGAAAGAGGTAGGTATTCTTCTTAAAATGTAAACCACAGTCAGGAACACAAGTATGTCAACATTTTGAGGCTTCAGTGAGAAATGGACACATGTTGCAATGTTCCCACCTGAACTGAACACCCTTTCTGAAGGGGAACTTGTAGCAGGAATGCAGCGGTGTTTCCTTCCATGCAATCTTTTCCAATAATAATCGTGCCGGTGAAACAGACAGATGGATTCAACACTAAACCTATAGCCTAGTGAATACAAGCTTATGCTCTGCCTTTTCACCAAAATATCCTATGTATTGTAGCGACCTTGGGACTCTTTAAGAGTTTGTGTGTTGTGCTTACTAATGTAAATCGTTTTACATTATGCCAGTTGTGTTTTACGTTATGCCAGTTGTTCCCGCGTGCATTATTTGGAATATTTTACTGTCAATCTGTGCGGGTGGCCAATCACAGCGGCAAGAGGGAGGGGCTTTGCGGGCAGATAAAGGAGGGGGATTTGCAATTGTTTGGCGGTTGATGGTTGGAGATTCAGAGAGCGTGTCCTCTGTGTATTGAATGTAAACAGTCTTTTACTTGGCGTGGGTTACGACCAAACAGTAACCTTTGTGTTCACCAAATTAAACTGTGAGAAACATAAATATGCTTTTACCTCCACCATGGCCCACTACATTTACAGGGACCATGGTGAGTGTGACAAAGATACCCGAGTGTGATTGGTTAAACTGATTCATTCGCAGGCTAGAGGTGTCAAAAATCGACATTGGTGCGAATAATCTAAATGTCACTTTTTTGCAAAACTGAAATCGCCTCTTGTGTGTCCGGTCTCATTCAGCTCAATGATTTGTAATTATTGTATTGACGTGGAAAGAAATCACAACGAACAATCATGTTGAATGTAAAATGACCCTGCAGTGCTGCTACTATGGCAACACACTGCTTGCAATGTATGTGACTTGTCTGAATCCAATACGCTTCCAATACACATTCCACAGAATGTGAACCTTTTTTCGGTACGAGTGGAGTCTCGTTCTCACTACCATCATCAGCGGCGTTTTCTTCTGGATTCATTTGTCTGATTTTATTTACACGACCTTCCTTACACAACTTTTTTCTCAGACTGTAATTCGCCGGTGTCTAACTCGCTCTCTTGGTTTATTTCCCCCTGGTTTCTGCTGCTCTGCATCACATGGCGTAACACTGCATTGTCATTTGTTGAGGGAGAAAGTAGGAGCGCTTGTTTTGATGCAGGTGAACCCTAACCCTAATGAAAATGCAGTGGAATCGAACCGCGATTTTAATATGATTAATCGCGCAGCCATAGCTTGTTTTGAGTTTGGTGTGCTGGCACGAGCAAGGTAAGATAAGTGTTGCGTTGGCTCGGAGTGTATTCTTGCCCTCACTCCCCTCCCCTGCCACACAACAGCTGCCTCCTCTTTCTGTCTTCTGTCCCTCCTCACCTTTATTCAGCAGCTCCAGTGGAGCAATATTTTAACTAGGCTTAACAGATGAAAAAAAGCGCTTGAGCTGCACCCAATGACAAAAGTGAATATACCTCTCTTTGGGTGTCTTTGTCCCCAGGGTCCCATGTACCGGCAACAATAGCTTTAGAATTAACAGAGACCATACAAATCACAGCAAGACGCAACATAACAGAATAATAAAACATGGGCATATTTAAAATACATATTGCTCTTATTAAATGACAATCAAGCAAAAAAGTGTGTTTTTAGGCATGATACATAAAAGGTTTGGATCCCAACGATAATGAATCATGAAAATAGTTTTCTAAGATCTTGCCCTTGCTTTATGGGACAAACATTTTGGGCGCAACGAGTGTTTTCCTAACCTTTTGAAATGTGCTATCGACTTCGGCAAACTCCATATCCCCCCAGAGCTTTCCAAACTTTTACCTGCTGGGATCTGTCAAAAGCGTTTAGTCTTAGCCTTTACTCTTCACAGAGAATTATACATGGTCCTTTCAACACAGTGCAGGCACCACATCATAGAGACCTAAAGCGTCCATGTTAAACAGTTGTCTAGATTAACAAAATATGCTTACACATTGCACATTCGGGCAGAGATTGGAACAGCTCCAGCCTTGGTGTGAAGTCTGCTTATTGCTCATCATCATGGAAAGCTTGGTTTAAGCTTTAACTGTCTCCAATGGAAATTAATTTAATTATTCCCAGTTTCTGTGAGACATTTTGTTTTACGTAACTCGCCAGTCCTCGTCTTTCTTCCCTGTCTCACGGAGACGATGGTTGCAAGAAGTAATCGTGACCTCAATCCATTTCTTCTTTTTGGGGCTCTTGAGATCTCCAACCATCTGAAGCCTCTCCAAATACACATGCTAATCAGCTTGATGCCCCATGATACTTTATCAAATGTAATATGTTTTATCAAACTGATATCCTACATTACGATTCAATTTGACTGGATCACATGGAATTGAGAAATGTTTTTTTTTTTGCCCTAGCTATAAAGGAGGATTCAGACTGGATTTGGTTATGATTATGACAAGTGA
>OOFG01001694.1:0-12250 GCA_900323295.1 Molva molva | reverse complement strand
GTGGGGGGGGGGGGGGGGCAGCGTTTCCTGTGTCAAGGTTCCACTACCACAGGAAACTGCTACCGTGTCATACACCTCTGCTTACCCACACTAGCATGTATGTTTTACTAAAGTATGGGCTGAGGTGACCGTTTAATTAGCTTTTGGAGATTTTCAGTGGCATATATATTTTTTTGTTCATATGTCTAGTTGATGTAACCCATGGCATTTCCCTGTCCATTTGATGCAGTCTCATAAGCAGCCCATGCGAATGTAACAGACAAACCGGTGATCCATTGCGGTACTTTAGTCATTCTGAAAACACATCCATCAAAACACTGAACTCTTAGACCATCTGTTGGGCTCAAACTGTTCGTGTGACATGTTTTCATTTATTTATTTAAAGGGATAATGGACAGTCCTTGACTATCCCAGAGTTAGCAAGATAGCTGAATTTCATCCTGGGCAGGTGAATCCACAAGATAATTGTTGCATTAAAGGTTATAATTCAGACAGGTACAGATAATAGAAATTGCATCCTACAAAACAAATTAAGAGCACTTTCCGTTTAAAACATTACATCATATAATTATTTTTAATGGAATACTCTATGATATAATATAATCATCATGCCCAGCTAACAGTACGAAGTTCTGCAGCAATGATTGATTTAGCCGCTCAGTGGTCTTCAACTGCAGAGTAGAGGCATTCGGTCTCCACATTGTCACTTTGGCCTCTACGTCGGCTGTTCTTCGCACTAATAGCAATGTACAGGAGATTCTGCACCTGAGGGCCATTATTAAGCATTAAGCATTGTGGGACATAAGAGAAGAGTACAAGAACACAACATTCTAATGATTCTCATCAGCCAACCTTATATTAAAGTTTTAGTGAACCCCCTGTTTCAGCTGGAAGGCAAACACTGAGATTTAAAAAACTGCGGCTGAGTTCTAGGAAGGTGGGGGCGTGTTATCCCCATGGTTATGTCCCATAGCAACTTTGTGATACTTTTTTAGTACCTTTGTAGTGTATGAGCGTTATAATGAGCAATGTTGTATATGAAACGCTTCACACACAGTGGCGTTATACTATAAGAATTCGGGAGGCCTAATCCTCTCTCGTATCTCTCTTGGGTTATACTATAATTGTATGGGAAGCATAACCTTTTCTAGAACGTGAACATCAAAATGATTTACTGCTCAGGCGGAGCCTCACACATTCTTACACACCGTGGCGTTTGACAATAAGAGTCCGAGAAGTATAAGCCTCTCTTGGATGCTGCAATCAACATAAACCACTGCCCTGACGGAGCTCTACACATCCACACACACCTCGCCGCCAGTGTCCCTTCTTAGTGACGTCAAACAGTATACTAAAAGGCACTTCGACGTCACGAAAATAACGTTACCTGCTTTCGGAGCAGAGTGGAATGTTCACAAACTGTTTGCAAAATCAGGATTTTACTCCTGTTTTCTTTAAATAACAGCTTACTTCAGTAACATTAATACAATGCCATGGATAACTAGGTTGTGGATCATATAAGTCATATTAACACATTTAAATTGCAACAAGGAGTTTGGGTTCACTTCCACTTTAAAGGTATATTATGTCAACTCATTTCTGCTGCTAGGGGTCGCTCAATCAAAACAATAACAAAATACATAGTTTGATGACGTTGTGAAGTAACGTGGAATCATGGGAGATTTGGTCTTAACCACCATTGCATCAATACAGTTGTATTCACGTTACTTTAAGTCACGTTATTCAATTTCATTCTAATTAAATTACAGCAAGTAAAATAACATTAACTTGCTAATTTACCATTGGATGAGTCGACTACCCAAACAGTTGTAGATAATGTTATGTGGGGTAGCCCAGCGCTGTTATACCTGGTAATACGATCCTGCTAAAAATAACATTATGAGCGTGTTGAACGTTGTTGTTACTTATAACATTACTGCACACATGAAAGTGTTTCCCACAAAATTTGATTCTACTTGTGGTGGTAGCTGACGGGAAGGTTGAAAGTGTTTTTTTTTTTTTTTAAATTGGAAAGATATTGGATATTCAACAGATATTCACGCTGTGAATTACAGCGATGTGACGCGGGAAACTAAAGACGTGATCATGAGTCCTGTGCGTCTAGCGGTGTATACCTGCCGAGGAGACGGTCGGGCAGCAGCACTCCTCTCTATAGCCATTGTTTGGTCAATACTTCTACACAATAGGCGAACTACAAAGTACCCTGCCCTGAACAAAAGCCTTACTAAAATGCAATGAAACAGGAGACGTCTCACGTTTCAAAATTTTACAAATTTTAAATAGACAAACAATTGTCAATGTATGGGAAACACTATCGATCGCAAATGGCGTCGTTCTCTCGGACAGATAAACAAATAAAAATAAACAAGCTATTCACAGCCCACGCACCGCCTATCCCAGCGACCGCCCTTTTCAAGCGAATCACGGGTGTAGTCATTACTCCTAGACGCATCTATGCCTCCGTTGGGGGCGAATCTTTGCTCTTCAGCACTGAGTTTTTTTTACTCCCAAATACACACACGCACACGCACACGCACGCACACTCGCACACTCTGACATACAGAGAGACACACAGACAGAGACAGACACACACACAGAAACACACACACACACTGGTTTAATAGTAGATGCCGTTTATGTGTGATTACGTGCCACCGGCTGGCGAAGTGGTGCATACTCTTAAGAGCAATTACTGTAATTGACACTGTGACGTCATGGAATGAAATATCAACCAAAAACTGTTGTTAGAGCATTAGCGCTTAGCTTAGCATTTATTCAAATTGACACTGTGATGTAATTTTTTGAGCTATCGACCCATCATTTTTACACACGTGTTAAGGGGGTGGCCTCTATGTGCCCAAGTAGTTTCCAGTCCGACTACTTCTCAAGTGTAATTGTGATTGATTGAATATCGCTTTTTGTTTATTTTTGCATAAGTCGGCCATTTTTTTACACAATCAAAACCATTTCTTGGAATTTTAATCAGACAAGTCTATTGATCATGCACATCAACACTGTGTGTAATTTAAAGCTTTTGTTCTGAAGAACATTTTTGATGTTTTTCCAAAAATGTCACTGTACAGAAAAAAAAATCCTGACGAACATTATGGGTCCAAGAGGCAAAAAATTTCAGCATGCAAAATAAGGCATGTACACCAAGTTTCAGAGTTTTAAATCCATTGGGGCGGCCATGCCGATCGTTTAACTTTGACCGCAAATTATAGTGCCCCCTATGGGAATTTCGGAAACATTTGAAAACTTTTGTGTAATCAGGGTCTGAGCTATAGGTGTTACCAATCCAGAATAATAAAATAATAGCCAAACCCTACAATAACAATAGGTATCCACAGATACTCTGTGAATACCTAATAATAATTCCTACAATAACAATTTGTATCCACAGATAAACTGTGAATACCTAATGATAAGAAGAATTCCTACAATAACAATTGGTATCCACAGATCAACTGTGAATACCTAATAAGAAGAAGAATTCCTACAATAACAATAGGTATCCACAGATACACTGTGAATACCTTATGACCTCCCCATGTGAAGTCTATGTTTGAGTAACACTGCATGAGCCACTTGTCAAAGTAGCACATCATAGTAAACTAGATCGATATTGAAATATATAAATAAATTAGGTCTCTACTAGATTACTATTTTCATGGGTTTCCCTGAAAGTTAGGGAATACAGGGCATTTGACGCAATTGACAAGCGACTGGGCCGTAACCTTGAATAAAGCGACGTATTTCTCTGGGTTTGAATATTGTCAGAAACAATTTGGATAATATAGGTACATAACTCAACAAAATATATAACATAGTTTATATATAACATAGTCCAGTCGTTTTTTGGATATGATTCATATTATACCTTTTAAGTTTGCTTTTAAAGTTTTTTGAGTAACTCACCCTTTCCTTGGCAGCAGTACTGCTTCTGCGTTCCGTAACCTCCCCTATGTGTGAAACAAGCGGCAGTACCAGTACCAGCACACAAAGAAAAATGTTGAACTTTTTGCAGTATTTAAAACACAAATATCAAAACAATAAGAGAAATGCAATACCTTGGCTGGACATTCTCTTCTTCATCTGGTACAAAGCGGAAGCCAGGATGAGCACCAGGAAAGTGGTGAGCGCCAAAGCAGCAGCCATGCCATACACCAAGTGGAGGGATTGTAGCCTCTCTGCAGAGGGCAAGCAGTTAAACACATTTTGTGGAAGACAAAATTACAAACCCTCCTCCCATCAATGGGGAGACTAGTAGGTACCAAAAGCGTGACCCACCATTCTTCCTCTCGGCGGCACCACTTCCAAACATAATAACTCCACAAGAGACGACGGCACAGTAAAATGTTTCTGATTCAGATTGAGATTGAATGACGCCCTCCCTTGGGAAGTCATACACACAAGTTCTAGTTGTATTCTCAGGGCCCTTCTCACAACGATTATCTCCGCCTCCAGCATTGTAAAGAATCCCAGGTTTGGACTCTGAGCTTCTGAACCAGAAGACCCTCTGCTCCTCGTGGCAGTTTGCAGTCTGAACACTGCATGTAACAGTCAGAGTGTCTCGGAGTTGGAGACCCTCTGGATGGACGACCGCTTGGATGGTGGCCCCCGGAGTCTTAATACTGAGGAAAACACCCTCTGCAAACATAAAGTCAACCGAATAGGAGCTTGCGCAGAAATATCTGCCCGAGTCTGAGGGCTGTAAATCGGAGATCGTCCAGTGAAGTGTGCCGTTTTCTGATCGTAAGGAGATGCGCTGGTTTTTCAGGAATTCTTGATGATAACGGGGTATGTTGGTGGATTTTGTGTAGGACGTTATCATCTGTGGATTCTGTCCCAGCATTTGCCGATAAAAGTAAAACTTGACTGATTCGGTACCATCCAAAGGGCATTGAAAAGTTACTGGCTCCCCAACGTTTCGTGATATCAGGCCATAGTTTTGGGATTCAGATGAGGATAGTTTTACTGCGTCCCCATAATCTACAGTGAAATAGAATATAATAAAAAAAAATAACAAATAATTTGAATATTAAAATACAAGTTTAAATTACATAAATTAAATTACAAGTAAATAACAAGTGAAATTGAATGTGATGTGAATATAATATATATTAAAATACACATGATGTAAATCTCAATATTTTGTATAGTTTAACGTATAAAACAACAACAACCATCTAAAGTGAACATATAGTAAACAGTCCAAAAAGTACAACATACATTTTAAAAAAGAGTGAAAAAATTACCTGTTTTCCCAAAGAATAGAACAATCAGAGTGGTATATAACATCAGAGACATCATTGTGTGTAAATATCAGTAGAATGGAAAGAATGAGTGCATGTCAACCTCTCTTCTGAAGCCAGTGTGCTTTAATTGGCCGAATCTGTTCAAGTGTTAAATCCTTATTTAGGCAACATGGATCACATGTTACCTGTCCGCCATAAATAATACATTCAAACACTTGAAAACGGAAACAAACCCATCGTTTCAAATAGCAGATATGGGGTTTAAGATGCAATATATTTCCTAAACATAAACTAATTTGCCATTTCTAATGCTATAATTTTTCATTGTGATATGACTAGTATTCTATAAACATTTTCACAGTCACATATGCCTCACATTGTATTTATAGGACAATAAACATGATTATCACATGGTATTGTAGTAATCAAAAGCTGTTTAGATCCTCTTTAGACCCGTTGGTAATTTTCAGAGACGGATATGTCCAATTGAGGAAGCTTAATTTGACGGAGTTCTTAAAAAAGGAGAGCGCGTTGAACTCATAGAAGTGTTGCCTTACCACTGATGAAAAGGGATGCGATTGGGCAGGGACTTCACAATAAGATACAACGATTATTGAGTGCTGATACGATATGTTTTGCGATTCTGTAAATATTGGGATTCTGTAAGTATTGCGACATACTGATTTTTGCGTGTGATTTTATCATTGTGTAGTTTAAGGTATTTATTGAGGTTTGGTTTCTACAGGTCTGGCTGTTTCTGCCATTGTTTTTTAACTGAACATGGCCAAACAGAGCATAATGTAGTGACTATAGGCAAATACAGGGTGGTATAGTGAACCAGTCATTTAATTCCACTAAGATTACATTGACTTCTGGCAAAAAAATATATATTTTATTTTTACTTTTGAGTCAACCTGACAAATATTGCGGAAGAAAAGAATGGCGATAATCACGTTACTTGTTTTTTCCCCCCAACCCCTACTGATAAAATGATTTGCAAAGATTCACATGATAAAAATATTAAAAGAAAATGGTCCATATGGTGCCTAAAAACCACAGAGAGACTGCAATGTAGGCCCCTTAACATTAAGCTACAGAAGCAGTGATGGGTAAGAGTAGATAAGTAGCTGTTCGGGGGTCTATCAGGGTTTGTGATCTCTGTGATCTTAGATGGGACTCGGATATACATCTCCCTTGACCACATTCACTTCCTAGCCAGACACTTGTACTATTCACTATACGTGCACCTGCAGAACACAGACCAGTCCGGGCCATACACAAAACCTAAAGATAGATGTGCACGGAATTATTACAGTGGTTCAGTTAATCAGGAGTCCGTCAGAAGAGCATCTCAAGAAGAAAAATAAATAAACCCCACACGTTAGTGGTTTGCATTGCCGTTGGTTTTATGCATGGATCTTTTAAAGTATGTAATGAACAGGCATGCTCTTTTTCATTTTTTTTGTATTCAGGTTCTGGTGCAAGGACTTTTTATGACCTTTACTCCTTTTAAAAGTGGTTGTATTAATACAGTATTATCATAATTATTATTATTATAATCATACTGTAATTGGCTCTAGGTCTGGCATCCTTCATCCATCCACGTTTTGGGATGACTTGGAAGGTTAACATTGTTTAAAAGACAGGGCTCTTGGTTTTGGTATGATAGTATGTGAAGACCCTAAAGGCAAACTGGCTTATTATTTTACAGCCCTACCTCTAACTGTGAATGATCAAAGTATCCTATTGGCTTGCATCATAGGTAGCGAAACCACTGTTACATCTGTGGTGTTCTGTGGTGATCAGGTTGTTTCTGTGAAAACACATTTTTAGTGGCAACACATATTTCCACGTACTCGTGTTCATTTAACGGCCAACGAAACCGGAACTTCTTTCATCTTAAAGGCACTGTACTGCTGCGATCAAGGAAACTGTTTGCATGCCTTGCCTTTGGTAATGGGTGCAGCAAAGGGGTTCAAGCTACTTTTGGCTTTACGTGTATTGTACATGGATGAAGTGCACATGGCCTATAATCAGATGAATGGCCCTAGGACACTTAAGGACACCTGATCTTTATGACCCCTTTAATATTAAAAGCTGGACAGTGCCTTTCAGGGCATTCCTTTAGGAAATGTTACGTATACATATTCAGGATATTGTGCTTGCTGCTGAAACTGATGGATGCAAATTACGAGATCATGAGTCTTTTACTCCTTGAATCTTTGAAACTACTTGTCACTGTGTAGCCCAAGTTCTCAGGACTGTGTTAATGGTCCCGAAGATCTATTAGATACATATGGTTCATTGACCCCCTGCAAAAATGGATAATTTTTATGTGGACACAAAGAAACTTGAAGCTTGCATAATGGTTATATTAATGTAAAACTCTTATTTGTAGATAATCCCCACTTTCAACAGAATATAGATCATATAGATTGGAAGCAGACATCCAATCATAAACTATTTTATAGTTCATCATATGCTAAATATCCTAATAGTAAGGCAAGGAAACATTGGTATAGAACAGCAAGAAAACATGTATTTGTGAATTCAACAACATGTGTGCAATTTGTTTATGGACTTTGCAAAACTTTCCATTGCATCTTACAAACGTTCTGCCTATTGTTGGACTAAAATAAAGTGCTGTCTAAATTGTGGGCCAGAGTTTCCTGTGTCAAGTTTCCACTTGACACAGGAAACTGCTACTGTGTCATACACCTCTGCTTACCCACACTAGCATGTTTGTTTTTGCATGGGCTGGGGGTGACCTTTTAATTGGCCTGTGGGTATATGTCTCGTTGATGTAACCCAAGGCTGTTTCCGGTCCATTTGATACAGTCTCATAGGCAGCACACGAGAATGTATCAAACAAACAGGTGAGCTGTTGCTGTACTTTAGTCATGCTGAAAACACATCCATCAAAACACTGAACTCTTAGACCATCTGTCGGGCTCAAACTGCTCAAACTCGTGACATGTTTTTATTCATTTATTTAAAATGGATAATGGACAGTTCTTGACTATCCCAGAGTTAGCAAGATAGCTGAATTTCATCAGCAGTCCCTGGGCAGACGAACCCGCAAGATGATTATGGCATCAAATGTTTTAATTCAGACGGGTACAGCGAATAAAAATTCATCAATCATCATACAAAACTAACTGAAAGCACTTTCCATTTGAAACATTACAACATACAATACATTTTTTAATGGAATAATCATCGTGCCCAGCTAACTGTATGAAGTTCTGCAGCAATGACTGATTTAGCCTCTCAGTGGTCTTCAGTTGGCCACTACAACTGCAGAGTAGATGCATTCGGTCTCCACGTTGTCTCTGCGGCCTATATGTCTGCTGTTCCTCGCACTTACATCAACGCACAGGAGATTGTGCACCTCAGGTCCATGCTAATCATTAAGCATTGTGACACATAAGAGAAGAGCATAAGAACACAACCTTCTAAAAAACAACAACTGCTGATTCTCATCAGCCAACATTACATTAAGTATACTTTTAACATTTTTTAAGTTACTCACCATTTCTTTGGCAGCAGGACAGCTTCCGGGTTCCGTAACCTCCCCTGTTAGTGAAACAAATGGTAGAACCAGTACGACACACAAAAAGAGATGTAGAACTTTTCGCATTTGCTTTTACATACCACAGCTGCAGCCACTGGGGTAACTGTGTCTCGAGATGTATGTGCAAGTCAAAATAAAGATCAGGATTAGGGTAACTGCCGACGTTGCCCCCAGTATGTCAATCACGAGAGGGTTGTTGCACAAATCTGTTTGAAGATGCAACACAGGAATCCATGAGAAAATATGACGGTACAATATCTGTGGTGTCAAACACCGTCTGACCATCTGAGGTTAAATTCCTCGCAAGGACACAACCAAACACAAAACAATGCAAATGAGTCGCAACTACTTACCAACAATTTCCACTGTTGTTCCGTTTCCGAACAGAATCTCCCCGCATGTCGACAGATAACTGTGGGCTCCATCCTCCATGGCAAGGAGGGTTTTTTTTCACATCAACTACTGTTTGTCTCAAATCTTAAAAAATAAAATTGGTAACATTATAATAATAGATGCTCACTACAACACAAACAATTCTAATAAATATATACATATGACATGAATATGAAAACGTTCATACCTGTTCCACTTAAAAGTACAATGAAGATGCAGTATGGTCATGTCTCAGGCTGTTCAATCTGTATCTTGAAGAGAGCTTATTGACATGTAGCCAACCCTTGAGAGAAGATGGGCTGTTTGTGATTGGCTAAAACAATATGTGCTGTGATGCACAAATAACCTAACCCAGAGTTTCTGATGATGGTGCAGGTTAAAATAAGTGTGTGTGTGTTTGCGCATGTCTGTTAAGGGGATGGATTGTTTTTCTTTTGTTATTTTTCATGAAAATTGACTGTTGCCTCAGAAGTCATTCATATTATATTATTAATTTCGACAAAGGCTTAGTCTGAGACGTTTACTTTAACAGCATGACCATAGGAAAAGGGACATGACGATACGATGACGAAGTCCACCAGCGTTCCTGCAATCATGCTTTAATAAAATATCGACTTATTGCTTGTATGTCTTCGATTCACGTTCATATCACACAGAAGCAGAGGCACTAAAAATTATTTTTTCATTTCGTTTCATGCTCACATATTGCCAGTTTCAATATATAAATATAATTAAACACATAATAATAATAAAGACAATACATACTGTATTTGTTTTCTATATAAACCCACCTCAAGACCTTGTTTTTCTTGATTTGATGTCAATTTAAAATAGTTCAATTTAAAATGTGTTTATACCTTAATGTGGATATATGTTTATAATGACATTTATAAATCAAAATATATATATATTTTAAAAAGTTAAAAAGAAGCAACTGGTTAACCATGTTGACATCCTGTCAAAAGTGTCAGAGAGATCTTTGCTAGGCATAATCTAAAGAAGGTCTTTACCACAACAATCACATACTCGCTTGTGTCTGCACAAACAAACTGCGTGACAGAGATTTGACAGCGTCTGAGTACAACGTTGAGAAGGCTCAGACATGCTATAACACTTGTTTTATTGATAAAGATGCATAGCTAAGCTGATAATAATTTTTAATCGACAGTTGGTTCCAGAATTTAAACGTTTTGAATTAGACCTAAATAGTGCAATGTTTAGTGTGTGAACTGCACATCCATAATGTTACAATGAAATGGCGACTATAAATACCATGACTGTGCATGGATTGTGTGCACAAAAGCTGCATCACAGCGATGACTAATTCTATAAAAAAAATGTTAACAGACGATGAACAAGCTCATCTTTACGTTTTTATTGGCTTGATGTTTACACAGTATATCACAGTCGTGTTGTTAGACTGTTACTCTATTAATAAAACTGTGTTTATATTCTTAATAATTGTCCTACAGTATCTGTGTTCATTAGATTAGATGAGGCAGGCATATAATGGTTTGTGTCCTGGTCGCTGCATTAGCGACCCCTACTGGTTGGTCGGGGCGCCTGCAAAATATTTCGAATATGCCTACTGGGCCTCAGTAATAAAAAGGTTGAGGAACCCCGTGGTAGAGGATTTGCTGTTCTGTGAATAGGCCTATGTTGCAATGCGGACAATGGGCTATTGTTTCAAATTTATCACTTTGCTGAGCTAGGGTTTTATTCATTTAATTTGAAGGGAGTAATACCTGCTTTTTTGTGTGTTTTTGTGGGGATGGGGGGCTGACAATAAATGTTTTCGGGGGTTTGTGGGAAAGCATAACAGGCTTGCTTAATAATAAAGGGTGAGGCAGAGATCCAAAAGTGGAAATCCATCTAGATATGCCAAAGGACACTCTTTGCTATTTAATTGATACTGATACTTTAGACTAGTTACTAATATTACCCCTTTTGACGACAGATTGGTTAAGAAATTGCATTTGAAATGCAGTTGTGTTTTTCCAGCGATTGCATGAACTAAAACTATCAACAAAGATTGTAGCCTAAATATTAGAAATGAGTTATTTTTTCTATTGATTCCTAACTATTCTATTTATACATAGTCATACAGTTTTATTGTATGACTGATTTGGGTTAAAGACCTGTGTAGGCATATGTATTCCTTAGCCAGATCAAGACCTAAGTCATACATGTCAATCGAATTGGGTGAATTAGGGTTAGGGTTATTATCTTTATTTCATAGTGGGTCGTCATTTTGTTGTACAGTTAAATTGTATACCATGATTAGCATTGTTGTGTATGATCCATACTGTTGAACTATTCCATTAACATTTGATTAATACAAAGATACAAAATCAAGGCATTAAAAAATCCTTGAACAATTCAAATATTTATATACATTTACCTAGTAAAATACATCCCAAACTCACTCTTCCTTCCAGCCTCAACCTTATTTAACCAGCTTAAGTGTGAATTCACTACTATAGGTGTAATGTTTAACTACATTCTACCTAGTAGGAAGAATGTAGTTAAATTACACTTCTAGGCCAATTCTCACCACTTGGGGGCACAACAGCATCTTCTATACAGCAGCCTTATTTGTCTGTCCCATGTGAGAGCAAAGCTCCAAAAAACCACACACTCAGCCAGTGTATCTTCCTCACTATGCCTCCCCCTTCCTTCCTCTCATATCATCTTTAACTTTGTTATGTCACATGATGATGTCACCCTGCCCGTCGTATCACCTCCCCTGGCCTCCGCCTCATTCCCACAATGCTTTGGGGGAGGTGCTCTGGGGGGGTTGAGGGCGTTGTTCTGTCTGTGGGCCGGGCTGCTGGACCCGCCGTGTCTTGACGCAGGGCAGCGACCTGCGTAGCTCCAGCCGGGCGTCCGAGCACAGGAAGATGTAGAAGAGCGGGTCCAGCAGTGTGTTGAGGCTGGTCAGGCCGTAGCACAGCCGGTACACCAGGAAAATGGAGCGCTCCAGGCGACACGGCTCGTCGGTCAG
>OOFG01001693.1:0-12312 GCA_900323295.1 Molva molva | reverse complement strand
TACCATAATTGCGATATTTTTCTTTGGATTTGTCAACTTCTATATGTCAATCCAAAAAAAAGACAGTTTGGAGTCGGACCAAGTCTAGAGATTTTTGTTGCTTTTTGTTGAACATTGAATTGAGCCTTCACTGGTTATGCATGTCAAAGGTGACTCTAGGGTGAGGATATGTTGGAGGTGATGGGTGGTGGTGTTCAGGCTGGCGTGGCTTATTGGTATAGGTGGCATTGGAAAGGTTGGTCAGGGACAGCAATGAGCAGGGTTTACTCGATTGTATGTAGAAGCTCCATCCCCGTTTGGTCGAGGGTTCATCCAGGCTCAAACAGCTGGGTAAAGAAAATATATAGACAATTGCTGTTTTATGTTACATCACAATCCGAAGCTGTATTAACTGACATAAACTACCTAAATTGTATTTTGTCTCCGTTCTTTGACTCTTTGACTATTTTCTGCAGGCGTATCTGCAGCCGAAGAGTGAGGCAGAATTATGGGTGACCTCCTACAGCTGTAGTTGGTGTCTCCGCCTCAGTCACAGAGGATTGTACAGTTAAAGCTTGGCCTCAAGGTTAATGGAGGTCTTAACCTGATCTACTCTGAGCTTAAAATACAGAAAACAATTTATAAACTCAAAATCCAAAGATATCCGAAAATAATGCTTAACAAAGCTTTGTACTTTATAATGCAGAATTTATGTATATATATTTCTTTGACTAATTAAATTGGAACCTGATGTCCTTTGCTGGCATTTACTATAGGCATTTGCACCTTTTTTTGATTAGCCACATGCTACATAGCCTATCTTCACCCCAAATATATCAAGGAAGACTTCCAGGTATAGGTATATTCTTTCATTTGTTTAATAAATCATCTCTATCACCAGATCCTCCTGGCTAAATCTGTGAGGGTCATTTTCTTAATGGTGATGATCATTGTATCACAGATACAGGCGGGAAAAGGAAGCCATTTGATCATTGGTACTTGATGATATTTAAAGTAGCCTTTAATAGGCTGACAGCTGTCTCCCTCCACTGTTTGGACAGCGTTACAAAACAACAGATCTCCTGGAAGCTGCCAGAGGCCCTAGGTGACTTTCACAACAGTCTGTGCCACCACTTTTAAAGGGCTAAGGTAGGTGGAACTAGTCTCCTCAATCATTGCCTCCATTAGGTTGAGGATTGTCTTTTTCAGCTTGCCTGCTGCTTCAGGAATCAGTGTGGGCCAAAGAGAAAACTTTCAAATCTCTTCAAGTGAATGTTTTACTTTGATAATGCCACCAGATAGACAGCAATAATTAACCAAACAATGGCTAATTATGGTGATGAATGTGACTTAATGATAAAGAGGGCTATTAGTCTCTGGAGAATGAATCACCAATCTGGACTCAGAGTCTGTCTTGCATTTTCAAAACGGTTGTTTACGTCCCACGTCTGAAACAAGAAGTGCAATCCATCGTCAGCATTAGATTGTACTCCACAATTCACTCATAAATGATCATCATTCCAATTTAACATGATGGTCTGTTAACAATCCTAGTGTTGAAGAGAGGTCATTAAGAACACTCACAATAACTTCTTCTGAACAGAAATGGTTGTTAGGTTTGATTGACACTCACCGTTGTCTGAGACAGAGTCTTGCCCTTAGCTTAATTTACGTCTTCAGTCTCCAGAGCAGACTCACGACACTTGTGGTCAATCACTGCATTCAATATTTATTCATTTGTTATGTTTTTCTGCATTGTGTAACAAGTTTGTTCCTGACTATAGTGTTGTATTTATCTGACAATAATAATGAACTAATCATTTAAAATATGTATCATGCATGGGTGTAGGAACCAATAGGTTAATAGAGATTAGCCAAAATGTTGTTTGAAACATCTGAAATACTTACAAAAAATATCCAAAACAATGGCCAGCGCGCAGAGAGGAAGTATTGGCCCTGATATCCATTATCCAGCTACACCAGAACCCCAGAAATATTGCACGTCGTCATCAGACGTAAATCGTCGCCAGACGATAGCCAATGGATTCCGAGATTGGGGTTAACTCAGATCGTATTAAGTGATGTATACTATACCTGAGTAAACATGAACAGCATTATCGTCATTAACATGAACACTATTAATAAACCTGAACATCATTAGTAAATGATTACTAGACCATTAGTTTGCTGTTTATTAACTGTTAGTTCATTGTTAGTTAAAGTGTATTACTGCATGAATGGTGAACTAATGTACCCTAATTGTAAAGTGTTACCAGAACGTTTTAGGGAATACTTCATGTTGCATTAGTCATAGTCATTGATAATGCTTCCTACCCGCTTGTAGTTAAAAATGTACTTCAACAATGGTTTGCACCACTGTCGTGAGTTTCACTGAGGCTTCTTTGAGGATCCTACAAGCTTGACTCTGTAAAGCTCAGACTTGGTTTATGTGTACTGGGAAGTACACATAAAAAAAAAAAAAATTGCATTCAGTGGTATTCATTGTGAAATACAAATTGGCTTGTGATCTTAAAATCAGCTAATGACAAGCAGCTGCCGCTGAGGTCAGAGCAAAGTTAACCAAAAAAAAGAAATTCTTCCTCTATGCTCTCAGGCTCCTCGCCCTCAATCCATAATTTTCTATGGCTCTAGAGTGTAAATGAAAGGCAGTTTGCCATCGTGCACTGCTTATAACCCTTTATTACAACTTTAAGGTTGCAAACACCCAGGCCGATGGGGTGCATTTGAAGGATAAGTTCACCCAAAGCACAATACAAACCCTATTTCTTTAACGTATTGCTCAGACTATCTGTCCATCTAGATTTGTGTTTGTGTGTGGCGGAGATCCACTGCTGGTCGCTCTGCCAATAACCTAATGTAATGCTGAAGAATGGCTCTTTGTTTCTGCTGCTCAAAGTGTAGGAAATATAAATCCAAAAGGTACACATGTTTGGGGGAACTGAATCCGTCTTTTGCAACCATGGTTTAGAAATGAGTATCACAAAACTCTTGCATAAATAAACCTCTTTTTTAAATGATAAAATACTCCAATCTGAAAAAAACAATATATATAAATAATGTTTTTCAAAATTAAAGTGCGACGACTTCCTGTCTCTACACAATCAGGCACTTACTCCTTTGAGTATATGGTGTATGAGCATTTTTTATTAACAGCATCTCAAAGTTAATTACTTTCACACAAACCGAGATGCATCCTGTCTACAATCTATCGTCAAACTTCCATTGCTTTTAATTAACTGATGTCTACTGGTGTATGACGGCTCAAAAAGAGCAATGTTGGCACACTGGGACTTGGACCTGCAAGAAGATTAAATATTATAATTTTGCCTCTCAGTATATACTTTTCTTATCACTCTTGCCGATTGTCCTCTGTTGTCCACCTGTATCTTAAACTCCTTAATTCATTTATTGTATTAATATATTGTAGCATAATAAAGATTATATTTGAATATTTATCTACAACATTTGAAGGGATCATTATCACTTTAAATGTATATGTCTATAAGACATATACATGTGTACTCTATGCCATGTGTGTTCTTGTTTGCATTCATCAATTGATATTTTCCTTTATGTGAAATTTTAAATCCTATTCAATATTGAGTGGGATGATATGCAGTGTATGCTTTACATCGGTAATAAAACCATGCTATAGCCATTGACTATATAGATTCAGGAAGGAATAAAATAACATAAATGATCAAAGCATAGATGTACTTTAAACATAGGAATACAATAAATGTATCATGAAAAATATATTTTTCGCATCCCGATATGTATAGGCTAACTATAGTAAACATAGAACTTCATAAAATATCACTATACTAACTTTTAATATATATAACTTTCTCTTTAGTAACCTCATACTGCAAATCTGTCAAGACAACCCTCAGCTGTAGGGCCTATGGACCTCCATCGTCATTCCCCATAGACACTCTCAGAGTGATGCTTCAGAGGATGTGTCAGGGCATCCATTATGCATTTCGCCGCTCTTCATCATGTGCGCACCTCCTCATAAACGTCCTTTGCGCTTTCCCTATCATTTCACCATGCGGGCGACATCACCCTCTGCATCCTAATCTTCCAGATGTTGATGATGATGTTGATGATGTTGAGAGTCAAGCTGTTGAACGTTAGGTCAGTGCCGACAGGCTAACAAAGTGAAAATGTAAAGGCTGTTGAGGTTAACACGTTCCCGTAGTGTTGATTGGATTCTCCGATGGATAGTGTTTACCCCTTAGTATAGGCCTGTGAGTCCTCTGACCTCTTTGTGTACACTCAAATCAGCTCTCTGTTAACAATCATGAGTTTTCTCCTGTATATTGCCATTCTCTTGCATTTTCTCATTCAATCCCCATTTTATTGATATTTCTTTTTAATAAGAACATATATTAGCAACCTTGTAGTGTATTAGAAATGTTTTCCATTTGCCTTGCAATCATTTTTCATATATTGTCATAGGTTTACTCTTCTCCTTTACTGGGAATTCTGTCCATTTCACCAATCTTTTGGTGGTGCCTTCTGCTGGCGTGCCATGGATCTAGTTCTAGATCTAGTGAAGTTCTAGATTTAGTGAAGAATTTGTTTTTCAGTTGCTACAAATTGATCAAGGGCACTTTGGCTTTACACTCACGTGATGTGTGGACAATAGCCGTCTCTGACCTCTTGTTGATCTTTGTTGATTTTTTAAAGATTGTCTCATAGTTTGTGCTTTTTTCTTCCTCTCTGAGCATCATCTGATCAGTCAGGGCGCTCAGTGAGCAGGGTAAAGATGGGCTTCATCTGGTACCTTCCTCAACCTTGAAGTTCAATCAGCATTCTTCATTCATAACATTTATCTGGACGGCACTGGATAGCGCCACGCTGAAACAAAAGGGGATCATTGAGTCTACTTTTTGAATCTGAAGTGATGACCAGGTCAGTCTAATATTTTGCCTGCATACGATTAGTCCCTGTTAGAGGTGATTGCGTCCACTTGTCATGTTGGAGATCTATTCTGCGAGTGTCAAGTGGGCTGTTACTAACCTCACTTTGTTTTTTGGTATCAATATCGGGCCAACGAGTCCTGCAACATACAGGAATGTATTTTTTTTGTTTCTTCTGTCAATTACATTCTCCATAGGCATTCACATGCATCAGTTCTTCTTGCATTCTAGCCTCATCTGACCTCGAACAGATACATCCATCTCCCTTTTAAACACTAATCCCCATCTGCTAGGCGCTAACATAACAGAGTTATGCAATCTGGGAAGTTACACAAAAGTAAAAGATTCCTTGTTTTAATGCTTTTTAGATGTAGCCTTTAAATGGCCATAAATGACATTGTTCAAATTAAAACACAGATTTGCCCTGTTAGGGGCTTTAAATGTGCCGCCTCACTGCTTTTTTTTGCATTCGTCTGACACCAGTCCTTTTTCTCCCTACATATGCCATGTCATTAGGAACGCTACGCAAACGCCGGTATTATGCAAAAGATAGACAGAGCAGATGTTACTCTGTCAACATTGCAAGTGGAACAACATGTTTCAACAGTTTCAATAGGGTTGATTGAAAAAAAAAGAAAACAGAACTGTGCGTGGTTCCCTGGAAACTACAAATAAACTCTACACATTCACTCCAGTTCAACAAGGTAGCTAGATGCGTTATATAACCACTCTTATTTCTTAACTGTAAGACCTAAGTGGCTACATGGGAAAAAAAAGTCTACAATGGAAGGCCGTCCGTACTAACAGGGGAATGCTTAGCCTTTTGGCTCCCATGAGAATGATCTGGAAAGGGCACATTCTCCATCCCTCACAACACATATTATGTTTCAGATGTGAAGTGAACTTCACCGAGAGGTTAATAATTCAACGGGCCAGTGTGGGGTGGACCTTTAATACAGACATAATGATCCGCGCGTAAAGCTGCCTGCTACGTGCGCGGGGCTATAGTGGCAGCCATTGAAGATAACCTTCTGGCTGAGGGTAGCATAAAAGTATACACTCTGGTCTGGAATAGAGATCATATCTTTTAATTAAACTTTCACTTAGTCAAGACAAAATAAACAACAACAAAAAAAATAATAATACAATCCAGTCTCTCGTGTGGGACTGCGCTTGCCTTTTCTCTGACATTTGATGTCCACAGGAAGTGTGCTGCTGAGCCAAAATGGTAGAATTTACATTTGTTTCAGCAGATTTACAGTAGTTGAGTTATTAGCCAGTGTTTGCTGTTATTACCAAGGACTCAGCAAAGCCCTGCTGGAAAGAAACTTTGTTGACTTCTGTAAGACATTGTTAACATTTTTCTTTCTATTCCATATTACATTGATATGCAGTAGGCAGCAACAGAGCCTGGCCAAGTAGGCTGTCAATGTTTTGTTTTTTTCACTCTTTGCCTGAACTGTCACAAGCATTGTATCTCAATGGTACTCTGGGGAGTATGCAAACATCTACTGTTTCTATATTGCTTAATACTCCACTCGGCCCGGTAGGTGTCTGCAGTGTTTAGGAGTGCTTACTGTATTTAGCTGCTGTACTGAACGGTTGCGTTGCTGTGATGGTGAGGTTAAGCCTGCAGCATGTTAAGATGCTAACGTCACAGCAAACGCAACGCGAGTCATTTCTAGCTTTTGACAGCCAGGGAGGAGACATTTTGACGACCAGCAGGATTTAAAGTGTCAGTGTAGCAAGCTGCCTGGGCTAGACCACTTGTCACTGGGTAAACACAGCGAAGCACAGTCGTGTTTAACCGGACATGAGCTAATTATTTTGTCATCTAGTATGGGATGCTAAATTCAACGATTAATTATTTCCATGAAACAAGTCATTTTCACAAAGGGAATGCATTTTAATGAGCTTTGAAAAGGATGGTGATGACGAACGCTTGTCCTGGTATGACAAAAATCCAGTAGACACTGTAATGGTAAAGGAGCAATTGCTTCAGTGCTGCTAATTAACCATTTAGAATAATAATACAAAAAAATAAACCTATAAATGGAGAACATGTTGTATTGTTTTATTTGACAACATCCCTGAGGGAAGTGCTGCAGCCATCATGCTTAAGTTCTCGGTTATCAATTTGTTCACAGCTCTTTGTGATGCACCTAGATGGCTGTTACGCCGCTGATGTTCACATCATTTGTAATTCAAAGTAGCATCGCCTTCCACAACTTACGGGAATCCATTGTGTTTAAAATAGCAATATCCAGCTGTCAGACACACACAGCTGTTACTTTCAAGATGTACCATATTAAACTCCCAGCATGCAGTGGGGGTGTATAATAATCTTCTGAAATGGATCGCCCTGTGACGTGGTTCGTTACAGCATATTTAGTTTAAAATCGACTCACGGTTTTCATTCTCCATGTGTACACGCTCCCATATACACATCATTATATATGCAGCCCCACACGCACCACATTGCTCCACATGGAAAATACATAAAATAATGGATTTTATGCTGCCTCAGCGAAGCTAACATATTTCAAAGGATCTGCTCATGACTGTGGTCCTTAGTGTTACTACCAAAGGATCCCATTCAATTCCCCTGTTGAATCTTCTCTATTGGATCTATTCTTATGTACAGAAGGGCCATTACCTGGGCTTAACTGCTACACTCACCTCTTTTTGACCTTACCTGAAGGTCACAGCCATCTTGCTCATGGATGCCTCAAAGTGTTTTTATTCTGGCAGGAGACGGCGATTGAACCAACAACTGCTATGTGGGGGCGACTACGGGGGTGCTTAGGTGGTAAAGAAGGTCAAGTAGGGATTAGAACCCAGATCTCCCAAGCAAAAAGCTACTACACAGGGGCATCTCTACTTGGAAAATAAAGAATTTGGTATGGCTTTATCATTCTGGCCTACACTAAAAACACAGTGCTATAAATTCGTCCTGCATTTACTTTGAATACTGTCTGCGAAATCGACAGAAATCTTTATTGGCCACAATTGCCAACTTTTTTTTCTTTTTTTCTTTTTATAACTGTTGGATACTCATTGGCATTCAGCCCATGTTTTCCTCTCAGGTCTTACAATCATCGTGATTTTAAATTGCCCTCTCCACAGTTTTTATTCCAGAGCGCAAAGGAAGCCATTCCATGTGTGGCATGTCGTCCAGTACGCTCCAGAATTCGAGAAATGGGCTCTGAACTTTCGATTTAAGACTTGTGTCTGAAAGCTGCGAGTGTCCAGGAGTGATATTGGAGGGTGAGAAGCTGCCCGGGAAACGGACTTTCTGGTGAGAAATATCTGTAATCCACCTCGTATTCCTCCTCTTGAGATTGGACATATGAAATGGGACACCTACAGACTTCCCAGCATCCCGAGTTTCAGGTTGGAAGTTGGCGGAAAACTTTGGCCGCAAAAAAGTAGCACAACCTGGCTTAGCTAGATGACATTATAACATAAAGTAAAAGCAAGAATGGCAATGTCTCGGCCATCTTCATTAGTACAGTGTGTTTAGTGAGTGGGCAAATAGTTGATGGATATGATATAAGTGGGACTTTAGTTTGAGTAAATGTGCCAAATTTAAAGCTGCACTAATCCATCTCATGCTGCTAGAGGGCAGAAAACAAAAGTGAAACAAATCATAAGATAAACAATCTCCCAGTTTTGATCCAGCACCCACTCTACAAACACAGATTTTGTGTTGCTGATATGTCCCATGGAACATATCTGATTATGCAATTGTAGACGTTTCTGTGGATGTTGTCAGAATTTCTAATTGCAACGTTGCCGGATGGCATGGTATGTGTCAAATCTAGATAAAAACATAACCTCTCGCTTGAATGTCTCGTCATCACAAAATACCCTTACATCACCATACTGAATGTATAGGGGGCTAGGCGTCTTGCTGATAGGGGTCAGGCAGTGAATACAGACACAAGTCAAGTAACTGGGTTTGTGCTTGAGAAGCTGATGGTTAGACTGTGGAAACTTTTATAATATATATGAGGAGGGAGGTTAGAACACTCGCCAGACCTACGTGATGGACTGGATTCTGGATCGGACTGGACTCTATATAAAAAAATATAAAATCCCAAATCAATCTAACTGGTTGCTGATGGCTCAAGGGTAAAAGCACACAAATCGAATCTATGTAATCTAATCAAGTCTACCGAGTTCACAAGAGGATTTAGAAAAGTGAAAATGTGTAGCTTGTTCTACACAAGGAGAATATACCAAATAACAAGGACAAATGACGAATGACTAATTTGAACTCACCAATATGGCTAAATAAAATAAATAAATAATGTATCATTAATCTACACATATAGAAAGAAGGGTTGCACAGATTCAGTTTTTTCTGCATCCAGAATATGCTTATCAAATAAACATTGATTTCTAAGATCCAATTTGAATGTGTGAGAGGCCTTATGTGTTGAAAACAAGGAGAGAAGAAGGGGGAGGCAAAAAGAAAGCGACAAGAGAGCCCCCCCCTCTCTCTCTCTCTCTCTCTCTCCACGAAAAACAAAGGAAGTGCATGAAAATAAATTGCAAGATCTGTGTGTCCATAAAAACAAAGCAAGCAGGGGCTGAGGCGAGGATGAAAGCCCTGAGTCCAGCTGGCAGACATGGTATGCTTCTTCGGCTCCCGGGCAAGATTGATCTTTGTCAGGGGGAAAAAAAATTATCTCATAGTTTCCTTGAAAGCCAGTCTATTTATTTGGAGCCTTGCACATGTTCCAAGGCTGCAGAGGGCAGGTTTAAAAGGGTAACCTTTAAGCCTTGCCAAAGATTGATATGCGTGTGTTTGCCTGTGCGCGGGTGTCAACAAGTGTGGAATATGCGGTGAGATGGAGAGGAAATAACTACATCTCTCCTTGGATTAGAAGGTTTGACTTTTCCAGGCACGACACAGTAGAAGGAGTTGTGAATTGAGGGTATGAGATGGAGGTCGGTGTATGTTGAGCAAAAAACTGAATGCCCTTCGAGTTCAGGTCAGCTCACAATCTATTAGATCCAATACTCTCTGGTTTCAGGCTTCTCTGGGTTGACATTTGCCTGCAAAAAATATATGTTTTTTACGTGACCTACGTATAAACTAGCTATCTTACATCTTTACAATGCCTCAAACTATCTTTACAAATCTGCACACAAAATAAATTCCCCAATCAGCTGAATTATATACGCATTGGTGCGTTTTGGCAGTTATTAAGGTCCACTTAAACAATCCTGAGCCAGGTGGAAAGTATAGTAGTAAGTGTCTACCTGTTGCTGCGATGATTGGTCTGCTGAAGGTCAACTGCTTAATCCTACACTGTGGAACACTGTTGAGAAGCTAACTAATGATCTGTCACCATCATCATCCTCTCTTTATAAATCCTCTAAACACATGTACATTCTGCTATTTGCAATGCAAATTATTCTTGAATGATAAACATGCTTGTACATATTGCAGACATATCGCATATCCAAATCAAGTCTGTGGTCCTTGGGCAATTAATGAAAGGATTTATTTTTCTATGTATGTGCCAGCTATTCAGCAATGCAGAAAATAAAACAGAGACATTCTGAAAAGATGTGTGTTATTACCGCAGGATGGATCGCTCCCTCGCAGAGGAGCCAGGTTGATACCTGCACAACTCCAACTGCTTGGCTAATCACATTTAATTAAAACAAAACACAAATCCAACCAGAGTATGTACAATTGCACTCTTTAAAATATGCTTTATATGGAGGAGCTATCCCTCAAAGGGAAAGTTATATGCAAAGGGAGAGTCCACTGGCGGTGAAACTGCCTCCAATCAACAGCTTCGGGGGAAGTATGTTCAGCTGTTAATGATTCATTAACTAGATATGCATTCTGTAAGTCTGTTTATCTTTAGAGGGGGCGTGCATGTTCCCTCCAATGATGTGAAAAAGAGAACAATCCAACACGGAGCCAAACAACACTTACGTGAATGTCGGAGAATGCGTGTCCTTTATGGATGATTGGGCCGTGGTTCATTCCGAGGGGAGAAAAAGTGAACGACTGGTTCGTCTAACCTTCCAGTGATGATGTCACCTGTCTCATGACTTGCAATTAATCCAAAGTAGCGCAGGAAGGTGTACTTTATGCACTAGAGGAACATGATGATGGCCCCAGTAGAATTTTATAATGATGAATCTCGCTCTTGATCCAACTTCGGAAATGAAGGTTGACCAAAAATGGGGAAGACCAAAATCTCACTCAACCTTTGCAGGATCTTTTTTTTCGCTAAATAATTAATCATACTTTAATGAGGCTGTCTCTGTCATTTGAACTTAGAGAGTAGGCCTACATGGCAATTATTAAAGTTGCCCTGTAAAGTTGTGACCTGCAAAAGTCAATTTTTATAATAATGACATAGATAGCAGTGCTTAACATGGGCCAGGATTCCATGCCTAGCACGGCAAATAAAATGTTGGAAAAAGAAAATGAGAAAAAGGTACCACAAAACATATCAATTTTATTTTTACAATTGGACTCAATCTTAATAAATTTTTTCTGAACGAGAAAAAAAATAAAGTTTTGATCACAATGACATTGGAGCAAGAGATCACCATATTGTCAAAGAAATTTGGCACAGCATGGGATCATTGGGAATTAATTAAAACACAATTGTCTTAGTTTGTGTTTTAAGGAAAGTTTGCAAGAGCAAACTTTTTTTATTCAGGAGACGTATATGTTGAAGAATGATCCATCCATATGTCAAATGCATCTTTTGCGGTGCCTTATCATTCATGTCTTGAAGTGGTTGTAGTAATACAGCAGCATGGAGTGGGGTCATTGCCAAAGACGTAACTCTCTCCTGAACCTCCTGAATTGAATATCCATTGTTCAGCATCAAGATTTTGTATCAACAGCTTAGGTTAAAGGCTCGATAATTCATTGACATGCAGAAATTCCATTGTTCAGAGCAATTCAAAGTTAATATGTTAGCACAAAAACAAAAAAAGTAATTTACTGTACATGCAGTTTTCTTAATGACTGTGCCAGTGAGTTTGGCTTAAATGTAGAGCTGTAGAGTTGAGTTTGAGAGGGAGCGATACACACTTCTGCCATGTTCTCCTCATCTGTCAAACATCCAATGTCATCGCATAGCTATTCTTCAGCACAATGAATAATTACTGTATAGTTCAACACAGAGCTATTGCACAGGTCCTGATTTACACCCATTGATGGAGGCATCAGACTGCACGCTGCATATATAACAGGCATCAAGTCAGCCCGGGCCTTGTTGTAGTGGAGTAGTTATGTCACCTGGGGCAAATGGAGTTAATTAAGCATAGTGTCTCAGCCTCAAAGTGTTGACTGGTTGTTGGGAGTGATAGATTCCATCAAGTCTCTGTGTCCTTGTCAGGG
>OOFG01001682.1:0-12597 GCA_900323295.1 Molva molva | reverse complement strand
TCTAATGATACGGCGACCACCGAGATCTACACTCTTTCCCTACACGACGCTCTTCCGATCTTATTTTTTCATGTTGTCATTATGGGGTATTGTGTGTAGAATTTTGAGGACAAAAATAAATTGAATCCATTTTGGAATAAGGCTGTAACATAACAAAATGTGGAAAAAGTGAAGCGCTGTGAATACTTTCCGTATGCACTGTATAGATCTTTTTTAGCGGGTCAAAAGCCGTTCTTTTTAAAGCCAGGGTTAGCTAAATATGGTATAATTATGAATATTCAAACTTTGAGTTATGACAAACTGCCCGAGGCGTGCGGTGGCTACTGATCAAAAATGCGTGCCTCTGACAGTTTCATTCTGACATGAGGCAGATTATGCATATTCATAATTTCCATCTGTGGTGTGTAAAATCCTAAATGAATAATGCTAAATATTCCCTCTTTTTAGTAGTCGGTGTGCCTGCACGTGTGCGCTTAGTAGTATTTTTGGAGGGCAGGGAGCGGATGCAAGGATTTAAAAAGTAAATGTTGTTAAGGATATATTTTTACGGCTGGCCCAATGTCCAGATCAGAGAAAAATATATCTTTTGAGCAGTTTTGGTATTTTTTTACATATAGTTTTTGATATTGCTGGTGGTTAGGGGTTAGTTTCCATTTAATATTTCTAATTAGCTAATGTTACTAAGTGCCTTTTTGCCCAATGCAAAACCAACCTTATTCCACTGTAAACCAAACAATAGAAAAGAGGTTGGACTCCGTGCACTCTGTTGTTCCTAGAAAAGGAGCGAAGGGTTCTTGAATGGAAGCAACGGCTTTCGGCTAAGTGCTGTCTGTGTATGTACTGTAATACGCTCTGCTCTCCTAATGTGATTCGCTGGTAGATTTAATAAATGGATTATTATTACTACAGCAGACTGATATGCATAAGCTTGTGCTAATGGCTTCCCGCTTCTCAGTTCACGCTAACGTCTGTAATATTGAAGAGACGAGCAGGAGAAAACACGGATGAGCGATACTGATAAATGAGTATGCACAAAGTACAACGTCACAGACATTAAGGCGTATGAATGGCCTTTTGACACAAGCAAGAAAAAAAAGAACAATGAAAACCTGAATGGAGAAAGTACAATTGTTCCTTAAACCAACACGTCAAGCTTGTATGAATTGACGTCAAGGAACACCATACTCCTTTATCATCTCTTTTGCACTGCTCTTCTATTTAACTAGCGATCTCAAATGCCAAAACATAACCTTTTCATTTCTTTTCACATTATTAGAAGAATGGGACTCTCCCGACGACCAACGGAAAACCTGCGGCACGAGTCTGTTGGCTCCTTTACGCTGAGAAGGACGTGTGCGTGAGATTCTGAGTGGGTCCTGTCACACATTGTTGCCGGACTCCCAAGATGATAACCGGTGGCGAGGCTGAGACACGAGATGAATTCAAGCTCCTGGATAATAACAACAAGGCCCTTCTTCTCTATCTCTCTCTCCCGCTCTCTCTCTCTCCCTTCCCTGGTGAATAAAGACAAACGGCGTTTTCGCTCTTTGTTGCCGGCTTTGTGCTGTCCACGGTTGATAACTCTAAAATAAAAAGAATGCATTTGATGCTCAGCGGGTCCCATCTGCTTTAACCACACAAAACAACAACAACCGGCACAGGAACACCAAAAAATGAAATAAACTGTAATGGAAGAGGGTCCCCTTCAAGCAATAGGTCACTTTACCCCGGCTGCTGAACGGGGGTCCCGTGGGTTTGTTGGGGTGGATGATTAGATCTGTGGTGACAATGCTGTCGTCTCTCTTGACAACACTCTTTTATCAAACTCAAAAAGTTTGTTTTTTTCCTCAACTGCTTTGTTTTGTCAGGTATAAGGGCAGGGAAAGAATCGAATAATGGAAACGCCCATGCGGCGCTCGCCTGATTGCTCATGGGCACGCTGGTTTCACGCAGCTCCATCGTACGGACGCCACCGCACATCAGTGAGATTGTATTTATTACTTTCACCTGACAGGAACGCACAGAGCCTGATGCCGCGGTGGCGACATGGGATGCAACTGTGAAGTCATCCCGGTAACCGGGGTGATAATTAAAGCTCACGGCAGGAGGACACCTTGCTGTACCCAGATCCATGGTGGGCTTTCCCATGTCAGGGTCTTTATGCAGCCATCTGCAGCCGCTGCGGCCCTTTCATGTGATCGACCGCATGTCACTGCACAGAGGAGAGAGAGTTGTGTAGACCAGTCACACGCCTTGATGTGTACGTTCAACAGTTCAACAAAAGGTCAAAGGGTTTATGCTGAACTGAGAAAATGTGTGGCTCATACAATTTCTGTTTACTTTATGTCTTCTGAAGCCTCAACTATCAGAGAATAAATACAGAATATGCCTCTTGTTGAAATTCGTGAATGTATTGTAATTTATGATGGTGTTGAACAGTCAGTTGCACACTAAATAGCTGCTCCCCTGTGGTGAATTGCCTAAACTGAGATGTTGTTGCATGTAATCATGGTGATGTGGGAGTCATGTCTGATTGGGAGGTTCTGCTCACACACCTTGATCTTGTTCTTATTATCAAGCCCTGTTCTCATTATCTTTCTGCCTGCTGTTCAAATATGAGAAATAAACCAATACACATAATTGCACTATGTACCATCTAAATAACGTGGGGAATAAATTAATCAGTAAGTAAAGATGTAACTTTTTCTTTGATGAATAAAAATAGTCGAAACCCCATCTTTCTGATTGTGCTTCTCTGTGCTTTGTCCACGTGTTTTCTTTTAGGAACGTGATTTAGGACACTTGACGTTTTTGTAGTTACTGCCTTTGATTGTTCTTAGCCTCAATTGTAAGTCTCTTTGGGAAAGTGTCTGCTGAAAGACTAAATGGCGCTTAGATATAAAGACAAAGTAGTCATGTGGGCAGCATGTATCAGTGATGGAAGCAATCATATCAACATGATTTGTACGTTCAACAGTTTATAAAAAGCTCAACACCCGGAGGAGAAAATGACTTGATGTACAAAAATACATTTATTGGAAACAATTTGAAACAAAAGGACAAAGGTTTTGTAGAAATATTCTAATAATGATTAAACAAAACATCACCGATGAGGCATGCAGATTTTGTGCAATAAATTGGATTACTTTGATTTGCCCTTTGAAACAGGAATATACATTTCTTATTCATACCTCAGAAAATACATGATGTCACATACTTTACCACATGGGATTGCAATTACCAATGATCAAACACTAAATATTATGTTTTTCATAATGAATAATGCATTCAGTGAACACCAGGTGAATGGTTCCAACTACAGAGGTTCAAAAACAGGTCAACAGGTTTCAAATCAACTGCCATTTGATCACATGTATTTACACTATAAACGGTGCAGGTCCAAGCACTGCGACATTCATTTGTAGTGATTCAGCTCAGTTCACGTTCACTAAAGAAGTACCCCAGTGTACTTCTGGCCTGCCGTAAAAACATTAAAACTACAGCTAAACCCTCTGGGAGTTGGATATAAATCCTTGTCCAGCAGGATGGTTTCTCATACATTCATTTTCAGAGGAAATACTAGTGCCCTATGCTCACTAATGAACTCATCGCACCTCAAGCACCAGAGAAGGAGGAGCAGGAGGGTAGGAGGACATGGAACTTCTAGCGGAGGTGGCAAGGTTACAAGATTGATTTCATAGGGTAGGATTAAAGCCTGATGCTATCGATGCTATCAATGCTACATGACGTAACTTTGACCTGAGGCTATAGCTAGCAATACTCTATGTACCAACACTGTCTGTAACAGGCCTATGATGAAATGGATCTATGACTATACTATAAACTAGAATCTAAAAACTATAACTACATATACACACAATGGAATTACAGTGGAGACTGTACCGTTAGCTTATTAATCATGCCTTGCGCATAGTTGTGCAGACAAGAGGCGAGATCATCCGGAAACTTTGCAAAAGTAAATTTACATATATTAAATGCTGCACACGTTGATCATTAGTAACTAAAATCTCTCTAGGTAGTACAAACCCATAATTTCTTCTGTGACTTTGGAATAAATACCATAATTTCAAAGGGCAAATGTACCTGTAGCTGTCATAGAAATAATAACGGTTACAGAGCGTACAAACTTGACTGCATGTACAATGTCCAAATGCTTTCACGTAAAAATGAAAAATAAATAAATAATACAATCTAAATTGTTCTTGATCACGTTCATACTGTATGCCTGATTTCTAGTAAATGTAAAATAACAGGTATTCTGTCAAACGAATATATCTGTAATTCCATGTTTAGCCTACCCTTTGTTGAAGGCATAAGTCTGACAGATAGCGAAATACAAATGCAAAGGATAGATACTTTAGAAAACCAGGTAAAATTAATAGGGCTCCTTTGATGAATGATTAAAAATAACTATTTACAACACTTGCGTATCTACAGCAGAGGAACTGTGTCCTCAATAAGAACATGCACATATTAAAATTGTCCTTGTCCAAAGAAACCAAGTTTTGCTTAATTACACGTGATGGACCACGGACAGTCTCCGCTGTCTGCTTGTAATTATATCTAGCTGAAAATTAAGTATACATATACTATATACAGATAAGATAACAGAAGATAATATTGTACATTTTAATAATATTCCATGTTTTAGTTAAGACTCTGACGTCATGGTGTGTATATATTGGCAGAAACCATCTTTGAAATATAAGATCAGAATTCCACATAACTCTCTTGACAGGTTGAGACAACAGCTCAAGCAACAAAGAGATTTCACTTTGCAAATAATGCATCTCTGTAGCTTTACACATCCACAAAACATGATCAGTTCTGTCAATGATGATGACGGTCTCCTTGAATGGTTTTTCATGTTGCAGCGTGGTTGTTGCCAAACAAGACACCCGTGCAAATTTGTATAAATGGGGTTCCTCAAGAAAAGAAAAAAAAACGATGAATAACAATTGTGTTTGAGAATTACAAAACAGAAAAACATGAATCCCCAACATGTTATTATTTGTCCTGTACACACAAACCAGCCAGCTTTACACACTGGTACAGTTGGGAATCTCCCTGGTGCTCTCACAGGAATTCCCAACACCCCCTAAGCAGAGAGAGAGAGGAAACACAGACCAACATGACAAATGTAATCCTTTTCACCGCTCTGGAAATAAAATAATGACATTGACATTGTCAATGACATTGCCATAATAAGAGTGCACACCATGTTGAATCAACCCATTTCTAACAGTTAATTTACAAATTGGAATAGCTTATTAAGACACTCACTGCATCAGCAACATTATTAAAATGTAACCCTATTTATTTAAATATTACATTTAAATAGTGAATTTGAATCACTTATTTTACTCAATACTGTTCAGTTTCAATATTATTGGAAATATTTAAATCTTACATCAAATACTTTTAACATTTGCTTTTTTATCACATCGAAAATAGCATCTCCAACTATAAAGCAATAATCTTGAAGATGTTCAATTCATACATAATGATCTATTTAGTCGTTATCTATCGCCTAATGAGGTTAAACAATGGGGATTGAGCCTATGGCCCACTGATGAAAGCCTTTGCATTTGTAGTATTATGAATGTTACAAACTGGGTGTCTGTGGCGACATTCCCGGGAAAAATCACAAGCGGCTGATGAAGCGTGATTTGTAATCCTCTGGTATCTTGGTTTCGGGGCACATGATTTATTCAGAGATACAAGGTAAACGGACATGCACTCTGGAGGTGGTTCATGAAGCATCTCCCGGATCCAGGTAAATCTTCAATCTATATTGGTGTGGGAGGGATGGTAAAGAAGCCACGCCCATAGGATCTGACTTATCTCAGACCCATACAACTTTATATGGTGTTGTGTTCACCACTCTATGTGTAGGAGCAGAAACTAGTCAGTACTGGTGTTAGCACTACGAATATGTGGTCCAATGAGGTTCTAATGTTAGCTTGACTATCGTGTAGTCTAATAAGGCATGGAAGAAATGAATTGACATCACGGCACACAGTTAGTGACGTGTTTTCCATCACCCAGCAGTGGTCGCTCTGCCAGAGAGGGTAAAAGGAGCTAACGCAACAGAACCGCTCTCCAACTCACTTGTGTGTGAAGCGGCATAATGTTCTGGTCTCTGCTAGTGTTACCTGCTAACTGACTGATGTCACACAGACAACATTGTTTGGATCTGTAGGAAGTGTAGTCCAAAAACACACACCTAGAATTACCACTCATCGCCAAAAGTGTCGCCAAAGAGAACGACTCAGAAATCTTCAAGATTGCCACTTTTAAAGTATCTGAAGTGTCGGAGAAGAAGAGATCTGGTATCATTGTGCTCATAGTTGTAATCTTATAATAAAGTTGGAATAAATTACTTTGACCTCTCTGACTGCACTTCAGACGATGAAAGAAGACTTGAATCCCAGATGGAAAAAAAAAACGAGTGAAGGCAGTTTCTGTCCACAGTTTCTGCTTCCTTCCTATACTTCCACTGCACATTACGGGGGTAATACCTGCTCCTGAGCCATCGTCAGGCTGAATTGCTACAGCTGTTTTAATGGCTGACTGTGCAGGGTGCCTTCCTGCATGCTTATAGGGTGTAATTCACTGGTTGAAAGTCTTCTCTCCCAATTGAAGCTTAGTGCAGAAGGAGACGTCTTCTACCCAATTTTCGAAATAGCTTATTTCAGTTTTTTTAAAGGTACGCTTTGATATAAAAATTTAATAGTGATAGTTATTTTTTTACTTGCATAGTTTATGTGCAGTGATTTATTGTTATTCTGGCATTGTGGTGGTCTATTTCTGCACTGTGAATATAAAGGCTTGGCTGGATTACAATGATGATAATACACAAGAGCACACATACTCCACTGATTTACAATCATAGTCATAACAAACCGCCAGAATGACACAAACACAAAGTAAATAGCTAATTCCACAATAGTCAAATAGAATTTTTTACATCTCCTCACCAGAACAAACCTGCACACCTACAGCCTAGAAATGAGCCTGGATTGAAGAATATGGAAGTCCAACTGGAAGTCCAACTATATTTGACTTTGAAGAAAGATGGCCTGCACGTTTATGGTTCCTGATCCAAATGCAATAACACGTACTTTGCGAGATGTGACCCCAGACGTATTTTTTATATATCGTGGTGAAGCTCCACTTACGTTTGATCCTGGCGTCCAGCTCCTTCTCCATGAGCTCTTTGGATGTGGAGAACTCACTCAGGGTGATCTTAGGTGTGCTGTCACCCTGACCTGCTGAGCCAATCATCTCCTGCTCTTTCTCCTGGTTCACCTCAGCATAGATGTTTATCCAAGGGATTTTCCTAAAGGTGAGAAAAAGGCGAGAAAGCTTTGGAGTTGCTCGTCAGGGTTATTAAGCATTACGGCTCTCCTAAGCTATTTTCATAGTCATTCCTAATCGACTTACTTTACTTTGTCTTAAAATATACAAACTCAATTTAAAGCAAGAGGAGGATCTTTGAAATCAATGGCCACTATTCTTATGCATTAAATTCACACATCAATAACCCACACCTTGATTCCTGAAGACCAAACGTGCCCTACTCCACGAATTGAATTGAAATGAAATTAGTAAACAGTGAAATTATTAATCAGTGTGCATTGTCAACCGGCTTTTTCCTCTTCGTTTTCTCTTAAGACTAATGAAAAATACAAGCATATTCATAATTAATGACTAATACCAGTTCCATTTCACACAGACACTTTCAAGAGCACACTTTGTGAGTATGAATAAATTATTTAGCAAATAACAGCTAAGGCGGCGGTGGCCGCAGCCTCCGCATATTAAGCAACTTAACGGTCAAATCCTCCGTGGTTCTGAACCGCGTGTACGAGCCTCGTGCACGAGCCTCGTGCACGGACACGACAATCATCCACGCGTTCAACGTCATTTCCAAAAGCCTCGCCGCTCAGTCTCGTCATTAGATGATGCTGATTGGATCGCGGTGGAGCCTGCGGGCGCGGAGACCCACCTCTTGAATTTGTAGATGAGGAACACCGCCAGGCCGAGCAGCACCACCGACAGCAGCATCAACATGGCCGAGCTGCTGTGTCTGGGGCTGGAGTCCACCAGAGGCGCTGTGAGATTGGTAGATAGCACACGTTTTGGTCGTGCTGCAGAAAGGTGGCCATAGTGTTTAAAGTGGAAGGGGAGAAGGGTTGTTTTTAGCAACAAGGTGGTTTTTGGCTTAATTGAGGCATGCATAGATTGGTGCTGGAATGTTATTTAATAGGAGAAAGAAAGTGAATAGGCATGCTGGTTATGGCTGGTTTTATAATGGAAGGGGTTGAAATGAGCAGGTCAGCATCAGCACAAGTTGTTATGTGAAAATGGGACGAATTGCTGTCTAACGAATCCTATTCCACCTAATATTGAAACCAGCCAACCGTCTGAAATTGAAACCAGACAATCTCATTAATATAAATTACTGACTCCAAAACAGCCTGTTTAATAGTAGATGCAGAATGACCCTCTGGAACATTGATCAGGCATTCGGAAATCAAATCAAATCGTCAACCAACATCCACCCACCATAAAGTTATTCTAGATTGTGGATTTGAGTGATTAACACAATTGTGTCTAATTAGACCAGCGTCTAATTTAAATGATTGCAGAGTTAGTTTGACGCACAAAGACTATTATGGTTCTAAGAATAAATCAAACAAGGCTTATTGAGAAGGGATCAATTTAGCACTAGGGATTTGAACTAGGGTCAAATCCCTAGTACTAATTGTATAATTATAGACTAGGGTGAACTGGGTAAATGTGTCCTATAAATTTTTTTCTTTAAATATGCGGTAACGCTTTATAATATCGTTCAGTTATTTATAATATAAATGGATGGGATTTAGATAAATAATATCCAAATCCCATGTGAACTAGAACCGATCAGTTGCACAGCGGCTCTGTGGTTAAATGTCGGCTCCCATTACCATAGCACCCGCATGGTGTAGTCATGGTTTAGTAACAACAAAAAACCACAACTTAATGTCTAGCGGTGCGGTTGGGTAAACACAATGCATTCTATTGTTACCTCTCCAAGTAAAGCCTGGAGCTCAGAAGTGAAGCCCTATGATGTGTGTGACCTATCCCAACACGCTGGAAGGCCGTGTGGACCTTTATGCAGTGGGGGGGTGAACTATGAGGAACGTCCCCATGACGATGGAGGAGGCTACCGCACGCAACAAGATCCTCAGACACCTTGAGCTCTCCGGGCTACACAGAAACCTCCCTCCAGCGAAATGTGACGTTTTCGTGTCTCATGGGGACTTGTAACGCTCTGATATTGATGATCAGTGGAATCACTGATGAGCCCCTCCATGGTCCTTTTAAGATTCCTGCTGCTAAACATTTATTGATGTTGGAGTCCCCACCAAACATATGGGATTGGGATTCTTTCTTTCATTCGCATTCAGGAGAGTGAAAGGTACTGGTTTGGATCTGCGATGCATCCTTGAGCAAGGCGACTGAGCCCTACGACCTGCTCCTTCATGACATGTAAACTAATTCACTGTCAGCCGCTTTGGATAAGAGAGTCTGATAAATGACCTCATCTTAATAGTACGTAGTAAGACTGTACTCGTCATGACGTGATGCTCATTCTGCACCTTCATGTGTGAGTGGAGAAGGGACACACTGAAAACAGGAAGAAGAACGGACTGATAGATTAGACTACTGGCGCATTACAACGACGGAACGTGTTGCCGCTGGATTTGCATGCATTCAGCTTCTCTCTGCAATATGGACACGGACAGCATTTTACAAATCCACATTTCAACAGTTCAAACGTTCAAACGTCATTCACAATTCATCAAGGCGTCAGCATTTTTCAGGAGATAGTAATCGCTGTGAGGGCCTTTAAAGCTCATGCCTCTTCATTCTCAAGGACTATATAATGAAGATGATGACATCGAGTGTGATTCTCATCCTGTGGTCAGGAGGCGCTAAAAAAGCCGTGGAACAGATGTTCCGGATGTTGACGACAGACATAAAAGATTCCCCACTCTCAAGGAGAGTCCCACTTAAAGCCGGGCCCCTCCCCAGCGCCCTAACGACTCCTGCCAGGAAACATGGCAGTGCGGTATGAATGCTAACTCCTGATATACTCCATGATGCAACCAAACAACAAAGGAATCTGAATTGAGACTTGTCTTAATGAGTCAATATACAGTTTGGTTGTTTTGCTTGCTGATGAAATGTGCAGGTGTCTCAAATGCATTGGATAAATAGAGGAGTTTTCTTTCTACTTTTTTTTGGTCATTCATCAGACGCTCACAGTGAATTCAGATACATGTCATTAATTAATTAATGATCAGGTAGGGGCATTTTGGTAGGCAGCCGCTATTGGGGTTCAAACGCAGTACTTTTTAAACCCACTACTCAGTACCTTTCTGCTAGGAGTCCAATATCGTAGCCAATATATGAATAGCCTTTGCTGCATAAATGGCTTTGTCAATGCCTTTTTAAGTATCTAAGTATGATTCGCTTATGGATTACCACGTTGAGTTCGCTCAGAGATGGCATGCGCTTAACTCAGTTTGTTTTCATATTCATGAATAAAATGTATGGCACATCACATCATGCCAAATGACATACATATATGATTCCATTGCACATGCAAGCATTGTACTTCCTATGTGGACCTTCCCACGTCAGAGCCAACCAAAAGTCTCTTACCCAATGTTAACTGTGTGATGTAAACAATGACGCGGACGCCAGGCTTCAGCTCAAACTCTACCAAGTTCTGGTTCAGTGCGCTGACGATGATTTTGGATACCTGGTTGGAACAGATTCAACATTGTTCACACAAGTCAAAAGTGAAATGACAAGAACATGGTGCAAATGTGTTGACCCGGTCTCACCCTCTCCAGCTCCTCCTCATGGTTTTTCTTGGAGTGTGATTGGTTCCTGTTTGGTAACAGGAAGAGCTCAGCAGCTGTAGGGATGCCGGGGAACACCGCTACCAAGAGCTGCTCTTCAGGGAAATCCAGCACCTGCAACGTGAATCACTGAACGTGAAAAGCATCCTTCAGATCTCTCCTTCATAATCAAGCTCGGGGGGAAAAAAGGAAATTAATTTTAATGACATCTGATTGTTTTAAATGTTATCACGACTGCATTGTAAATATTGTAGTTGCCGCGAATTAGCAACTTTCAACATGAATATGAAATTTGGTTAAAGACGACAATTGTTGATAATAACGCAATTATGCATAAAGAGGTTGTGTGGCATTCACATCTCCATCTTATCTAGCAGTTCTTACAGTTCTTACAGAGATATCTTTTTCCTGAGGCAAGAAAAATACAGTCAATGAAATGTTCATCTTTAAAAAAAAAAAAGGCATTATCTCCATCTCCTCTTCAATTCAAGGCTTTTAACGACTTCAGATAAATGAGGGATGCAGAAACGGCCGCAGTGATCGGTCTTCATTAAGGAGCCTGTGATATTCCTATTTTTTTATTTGTTTTGAATATTTGTGCTCTATGGCCTGGACAGACAATCGAGTGGCTATACCAGAGCACATCAATTATCAAGCAGAGGAATCGCTATTCCAGTGGCAGAGCAGTGGACAGAGCATGACTCACAATGAGAGCACGGGGGTAGAGGGCTCTGCAACGTATAGAAGCCAATGAGATTAAGGCGCAGCAGAGGCAATAGGCCCTGCAAAAAAGAAATCAATACACTCAAGCATGTTTGTTCTCGTTGCAATCACTCATTAGTTTAAAAAGCCTTCTGGCTGCGCTCCTCGGAGGCCAGCCTTTTGATGCCCTGCAAAATCATTGCTGGATTAGAAAAAGAGATCAAAATAAAAGAAATCAGATTGCCACATCAAACGGGAGGAAATGCCAGCCACTCGATGGAGGGAACCGGCCGGGCGGTTGGGGATGATTCAGTTTGACGTCTTGACATGAGTCATTCTATGTTTACTACTGGTGGAAGACATTTTAACAAGGGCCTCCCCAAGCATAACATCCAACCATGTGACCATGTTTTTTAGAGAAAGTCCCCAGGTTCCAGGATGGTGCGGTACGGATCCTCATCCCAATCTCCTTGTCTGTGTTGTACTAATGCCATTCTGTTTAGGCCAGCAGGTTGTGTATTGTGCACATTATTGGTGTATAGAGTCTAACGTCAGACATGTAAAGACTGGTGCTAATTACTCCTAACTTATACCTAAACCTGTATACATCTAGATATGTTCTGTCTGGGTCTTAGAGAACACAATTCATCGATTCGCCTTACAACTAAACTTAAGTGACCAGCCATGGTCCCTTAAGTTCACCTAAGGCCACTTCAACCAGTATGGGTCCCCCCGTAACCCCATGCGGTTCTAAATAAAGGCTTCTAGTACTCTAGTTAGGTTGTTCCACGGTGCTCACACATTGTTCCGACACTAGGATATGTGGGACATTGAATTGACAAAGCATGGCAAGCTAACAGCGGAGTGCACTAGAGCACTCTGCAGTGTCTACAACGTGCTTCTTATCTCGACTATATTCACGTTGTACCCTCTGTCTTCACGCTCTCTCTCCTCC
>OOFG01001681.1:0-12019 GCA_900323295.1 Molva molva | reverse complement strand
GGGGGGGGGGGGGGGGGGGGATGGGAGAGTGGAAAGGTTGGGCGGGTGAGGTTTGGTGACACTACCTACCACTGCAGTGGTTACCGATAGGTGCCTTCCGTCACCGTTTTCACAGCGCCCTATCGGCTTACCGCCGTCGTCCTTGGTATCGGGTTTGGCTATCGAACTGCCAGGCAACAGCTTCATCATAAATCATCCATTTTAACACATCACGTGATCTGACGGTCTGGACGGTGTGTTGGCGTCCGTAACGGGGACAGACCGTCCTGACTGGAGATGATGGAGAGGCTTTTGACAACGCCTGTTTCTACTCTTCTATAGAACCAAGATGGATCAAACTTGGGACACATTTTATATTGGAAGACAAAACTAGACTCAGTCGGGGTCTAAAGAGGCCTTGTGTGAGGTTGTTAAAGGTGGAGCACCGCTGCCACAACTTGCACATTTCAACCAACTCTTGTACATTGAATGTAGATTTATTTACATTCAATGTAAATTAATGAAAAAATATTAACCAAGCTTTTCCAAATGGCTAGTTGTGATTTATGATTTCCTTTGATAGAGTATTAAAGGCTTAAAGAATCAGAGTCATATTGGTGTGTCTCATATTCAATGCTCTCCAGTTGATAACCAGACTTTGTAGAGGCAGAGTGATATTTTGATATTCATCCAGGGTTTGACAAACAAAAAGCCTGACTGAGAAAGGGTTCAAATTAAACCACCAATGCACTCGCTCGGAAAAGATGGAGGGCTTCCAATCTGTCAACGGAGTCCTTGGATTCCAACTTAGTCTGTGTAGATCAGGACTTCGTAGAAGTTGCTGCCTTGAAAAGGTAGAAAATCAAACTTTTGTTTTTTACGATCAAAACATGGAATCACTTCATATTATATTTATAAATGGAAATGGAAAATCTTGGTCTTGACAACATCATATTTTTGTTCCATGTGAATACAAATTTCATGCTGTATGATTAAGTTGTCAAAGCAAATAGTCAGTAATGATTTTCTATCCTTCATAGCTCATCAGTGTCCCAGAAAGTTGGTAAACATTTGGCTGAAGAACGTGAATGAAATCGACAACAGCTCTATTCGATGAATCAGACAAGCAATGAAACAACAAAAGTTCCTTCGTCCATGTTCCAGATATTTCAGGTATTTACCCACTTCTGATTTGTAGTTACAAAAATAAATGAATGTGAATATTTATTTTCCAGTGGAAAATAAATACTCACATTCAGTACAAATAGTCTTTCAATATAGAAAGCAAAAATATACAAAAACAGATGCTTCATGCCCAAATTTTATAAAGTTTACAAACACAAGTCCTGTTTTCCAAAGGACTAATATTGATGTTGAAAATGTAATAGAAGATTTTGTTTTCTGTTCAAATCATCGCAAGGACAATGTTAACTAAATAGTTGAGTCTGCATAATGGTTTCCCATGAGAAGACATTCAAGTAAAGAAAACCACCGAAAACATTGGGTTTCTTCAGAGAGGAAACTAAATGCAATGCAGAGCCCTTTCCATGGTGCAGCCAACGATGTGATCACAGTCTCTTAGTCTATCTAGTGGTCATCAAGTTTAAAATAACATTCACCCACGTCTAGACATAATCTTAAAAAGGACGTGGCAATACAATGTTCATCTTAATAACCATATCTCAAATGAAACCATTATTCTTCCATTCTTACTAGTATTGCCTGATTAGGCTCTGAAAATGTATTCCATTTTTTATGATCTTTTCATCAACTTTAAAAGGCAGCCATGATTTTTGAGCAAAATCATCATCATTTTCTCTCAAAAATGTACTTTGGTTTGTAGGTCATTTTTTAACTAAACGATAACTTTAAAGTCGGGTTGCCAGGTTGAGGACAAGGTACGAACACAAGGGCAAGACGAGCCGAGCGCATCGTTATATTTTGAGAGAAGCACATTTATTATATAAGGACAATGACAAGCGAAGTCCTACACTGTAAATTCATCAGCTAATTCATACGTTTGCAAATCATAAACCAGCTCATGTGGCATCCGTTTGGAAATCCTTCTGGGCTCTAAGCTGTTTCCGTCTTTCAAATACAACGCCAACGTTCACCCGTGTTTTAGCACGGCTCTGGTCATGGATCGTTTCGAAAGAGGACATGGCTTTTTAGGTTGGGTAGACTCTAGTACAATCTCAGTTGAGCCAGTTCATTTGCTTGCTTCCATGGCTGCTGCACGCTGTGTTTGTGTGCCAATTAGTTTCATATCTGGCAACCTGGGGTACTCGGAGAATATTGAATCATAACACACAGGCCACAAAAATAAACGGTCCTACCCGGAACGGAAATTTCAACAGACATTAGCATTAGCAGTAGCATTTTTGATGGAGCATGTTTTTTAATCTCTGATAACATATCATGGTCCTTTTATGGTTTAGTAAGGTACATTAGTTAAATGTTATACCTTTAACTTATTTAATATAATAATCTATTAACACTGTGAAACCATTTAAATATTGACCAGTTATTTGTGTGATGTGTGGTCAAGGAAATCGGTATTGTACCTCCTTTCGGGAAAAGGAAAGATGTGGAGGTCGGAATGTTTTTTTAGTGTACACAGCTTGTACACTAAACTTGTGTGGTTTTTTCCTGGTATTCTTTTTAAACTCAGGAGAAATAAAAGCTATACCAAATGTTCGACCATCATCATTGTCATCAACATCACATCCTTGTGCGCCTCCAAGCCAGACAAGGGAAGAGCTGGCAGTGATCGTGACAAGGATGAATACGGCCATCTGGGAATAGTTATCGTTATTATAACAAAAAAAACAACCTCATACAATGATTTATGCGAGGCCTTATTCTCCTTCTCGACTATCTCATAAAGATAAGCAGTCCGTCATGCCGATTGCAGCCCCATCATCTGTGATCTCTCCTCCTTCTTCTTCTTCCAAGAGTTGGGGTCATATCACGTATTAATAGCATTACTCTCAATTCATCGCAGGGGGAAACTAAAACCTGGTGGGGTAACAGAAGGCGATAACAGAAGATAATTCACATGGGAACCATTGGTATTTCGCAGGACTTGCCGGCTATGGAGCGAGCCATCTAGGTATGTCTTGGTTGACGCCGTGAAATCCACTCAGATCTCCACTCAAATCTTGAACTAACCGACCACACCAAAAATGTGTTCTTTCTTTTTCTTCTTTTAATAACCAGGCTCCATCTGTAGTTCATCCTTCACTTATTTCTCCGCGGGACCATTCACAAAACTTTATAAAAACCACCGTACCCAGACAGTCTCTGGCATGGAGGTTTTGCCAGTGGTTTGTGAAGAGGGAATCCGTCTGCCAGGAGACCTCGTTTGTCCCTGACGCTGCTGTCATCATGAGCATAAATCATGAAAAACAACATATAGAGTCCAACAATACATATGGAAATCTTGCTTTGCTGTGCAAGTGGTTCCTTCAAAAAAAGAAAAAGTGATGAGTAGGGGGTGGGATGGCTTGATAATTAGCATATAGTCTGACATATAGACAAATGTGAGTGTATGAAATAAATAACCCTCACCGTTATGTAGTCCAATAATAACCTAGTTCTGAATTCCAGTTCACCCCCTTAAACTCCCCTGACTCTGGTGCATGGTGGGGCCGGTCTGGGGACCCCCAGGAAGAGTGGCTTAACCAGGACCGGTGGCCGATGCCTTCAAGGGATGTGCCGGTCGGATGAGGGGTCTTTTATGCCTTAAGCACCTCTAGAGCCGGTTAATGCCTCCTCTCAAATGAAACCAATGGTATTCAAGCTGTAGGTCGTGACAGTATTGGTGGGTTGCAGAATCGCATCAATTGACCTTTTTCAGAAGCACTGATAAATAAATTGCAATATCTCTTAATTTAAAAATCATGGTATTAATTGAAAAATATTATTATTAGTATTGTTATAATAGTTGATGTGATAAACATGTTGTTGATGACTTGACAAAATAGGATTTGGGCGAAAGGGGGCAGGATTGTGTAGCAGCAAGCTGAACAGTTGGGGGTCAGAGCCCCAATATTATTTTATTTGAGCACTTTGAACAGCTTTGTGTCAACACATCAGTTTAGGGACTTACTGTAGGGTTTTAACACGCATAAACCGCTTTAAATTGCCAATATGTGAACAGGTTGTAAATTAACTTTTGATCTTCCCCGACTCTCTCCATTGCGTAGAAGGGCCTGTGGGCTGATTTCTATTCCATTTGAACCGGGTCGTTCCCCGGGGAAAAGGAAGAACAATGGCATGAATGTCTGTTCTATGTTATACTTACATTTATTTATGATTATAACTAACTTCAGTTTATGATTGTTATTGTCTCAACCCACGGAGCTCGCATTCTAGTGTTTTGAATGCGCAACCTTGAGCAGGCTGCAGTTCACTTACCAGTCAAAGGGGCCACTAATGAGAAGGAATTTGGGATTCTTACACGTAGTATCTCTAAATAAAAAAACAAGGATGGGCAAAAACAACTTCTCACCTCAGAGAGAAGAAAATGGATGCCGTAGAGGAGAATATTCTGGAGCTTTGCAGCTGATGCCAGTTCCATCAATAGCAGAGGACCCGTCCCAGTCTCGCTGACGGACATGCCATCTGACGTATCCAATCGCACCTATCAAAACAAAACCAACCGTGCCCAATCAGCTTATATCTTCTTCTATGTGAGCAATATGTTCTGCAACAATTACAGTTTATTTGGTTTCCAGCAGCAACTTAATAGGCCCGTTTATTTAAAGTTTAACATTCAATAGTTTTGCACTTTGCACAGTTTCCTAATGGTAGAACTTTTGTTTTATTAAGTATCTAATTATTTGTTTTAATTGCAATTTTTTTTTAACAGCAAAACAAACAAATAATACAAATAAAGATTAATAGAAAAAACAAGCAATAGCCTGCCTGGATTCTTCTATTTTGATATTAAGAGGTTTATTTAATTAATTCCCTCTGGATATGTATGTAAAGCTGTGGGCCAGTGGAATCTCTTAAGGTGTTTAATTCACTGACTCAGCCCATTCCCTCTGTCTTATTACTAAGGTTCATAGCCATCAACCCTACGCAATTATTTTGTCATGGAGGTCTGAATAAATTTATAGCATTGAAAAACAACCGTGACATACTGTATGTCAAAAGTGTCAAAAGAAATGTGCGTAATAATGTGTAATTATACCCTAATAATTGCTCAGGGTGGGCATTTATAACAGTTTGAAACACTTCGGTTTGATTACATTACTAAATCAGCCTCTTAGTGCCCTGCTGGCGATGCTTAGGGACGAACAACACGAGGACAGATTAGATCCAGAGAACCCTCAAGGCCCCTGAAGGGATGGATCCCTGGTCTGGCCTCTGTGAACCAGGGGCCCAAGCAGCCTTACGATGTGGGGGGGCCTTCAAGAAAAGCTAAGTGTTTTCAGGGGCCGTGTGCTCAGTCAGGGTTTTCTCTTGACAGCAGAATTGCCTCCAGCAAATATGTCCAATTTTATGCAGTGCAAATTAGTGGTGTAGAGGAGGGGGACTCAACAATGTATATCCAATGGCTTGCTTTGCTATTGTAAGACTAAGGGTCCTGCATGAGCTATTGCAGTGATGTGACCATACAACACTCCCCTGGAATAGCGCATTCACATGGACACAAGGGAAAACACCAGGGTAGAGAAAGTAGTAAAGTAGGCATTAACTTCTTTTCTTACTCTTTTACTGTTTATACCAACATCATAACATCATTCCAAACACTTAAACATTTCCAAAACATTCCATTGGATCTTAGAAAAAACAGCTGTTTAATTTTATAAAAACAGTTGTAAAAAAAATTGTTTTCATAAAAGATTTCCTAAAACTGAATTTCATGTATGAATAACATTGTTATGTTGCCTTGAGTAATAAAATCAACTGTTTCAGGAAGTTAGCGAGCTACATACAATGCATTTATTGCGTTTTGCTTAAAATGTGTTTTTTGTGCTACTGCACATATTTAAATATTTTTAGCTGCTGTGATTTGCCACATTGCACTTTTATAGTGGGAGTAAGGACAATATGCAATGGTAAAATAGTTTGCTTTTGATTTAATACAAAAAGAGCGAAAAAACAACCAAGGGAATTAACCTCCACAATTCTGTTTGACCTTATAAATAAGATAACCATTCAATTTATCTGAATATTTCTAAAGTAAATGTTTCTCTGGTTTTACATTTTACATGTACTTTTTTCTGAACTTCACCGTGATTTCCACTCCCTTTGCAGCTGATACAGGCATTTGAAGTAGACCAAACAGTAGGCTTCTCTCCCGGGACGTATTGGGTTTCTAAACAGTAACAGAGTTACTGAGGAAGCCTGAGGTGGAGTACAGGTGACATTTTTTTTAAGTAGTACTTCAGGGAAACAGGATCCACGGTGCTGCAGATGTCTGCTTTCATAGACGTGCAAAGCAAAGTTCATTCATAGTGTGGGAAATGTTACAGAGGTGTTAACTGGGATTTTAAAAAGAACTAGAAAATGCATTTCCTGCAGAACATGCGATGAGTGCTGTAGTGTAAAGTGAACTTAAACATATGTTAAATAGAGCTTTGATGTATATAAAAGATGTGTAGCTGAACTCATGTGAAAATATTGAATATTGAACACAGTTCCAAGGTTGCAAGTCTGAATGGAGTTAGCCTAACAGTATAAACATACAAACCATTTGAATAATGTCAAACAGTTTAAAATAAGTTTTAGTTAAACAAATAGCTAAATTGATACTGTTTGAACCTATGCATCATAGTAGTATGATGAAGCGTTAGTATGATAAGTAGACGTATTATAAGAATGATAAGTAGTAGAAGTAGAATGACATGAATTAGCAGTAGTAGTATAAGCCTATGCATTTAAGAAAACCTATTAGTATGATAAGTAGAATTAGTACTAGAATGATAAGTAGTAGCATTAGTATGATAAGTAATATAAGTAGTATTAGTATGATAAGTATCAGTAGTAGAAGTATAATGATAGGCCTATTAGTATGATAGGTAGGCCTATTAGTATAATAAGTATTAGAATTAGTACGTATGATACATAGTAGTATTGGTGTGATAACTTATAAGTAGTCGTATTAGTATGATAAGTACTATTTGTATGATACTATGTTAGTACTATAGTAGGTATTGGTATGAGAAGTATTAGTATGTTAATAAAAAGGTAAGACATCATTTGTGGTGTGCTGATTGTATTCTTCCACTTCTAGTTCGTCGAGATTAGGTAATGGAATGATAAGGCTTATCCTGTTGGACTCTGGAGTCTCAGCTTTCATACGACATATCGTTTGTGTAGTTAGCATGACGTGAAGAATATTGTTTTTATGTAGTATTAGCATTACAAACATTTAGTATTAGCATTACAAACATTGCCTTAGCATTGTGTGCTTCTCGGGGAGCAGATAACCAGCCATGTATGAAGAACATGGCCTCAACAAATAGCCTCGTTCTCAAAAACTCTAACTCTGACTACTATAAATTTGACGCGGTCATGCTCAGTAGAGGTAGACCAACACGTGGACGTCCATCTCCAGGGGATCCATTGTAATATAAACGGGGGTCGTCACACACAAACGCCCGATGCTCAACAAGGATAATTCCAATCACTGAATTATTTGAACACCAGCGAAACAAGGACCACTGTAACAGTTTAACCTTCACAGCACTCACCTAATGACAAACTATGGAATATTACGACCAACTTCACAGTTCTAAAACTGTTTGCACATCTTCTGAAACCCCACAAAAACACAGAGGTCCATGTCCTTATACACCAATTGGAGTAGAGTTAGGCAATACAAGTTGTCCTTCTGACTTGCACTTTTAGGCATCCTTTAAAAGGTATGTTTTGTTTATTTAATAAGAGAATAACAAAAATAACATGTGGGTGTTGTAACCTACAATGGCAGAGGGGTGTTTTGCCTGTGGTGGGGAATCAAATGAGGGTATGCGATTATTTATGCCTCTTGGCATTTCAGCTGCTTCAAAATAAGCCACTTTTTGAGTGGAAGAAAAATAGCAATGAATTTGAACATTTGAGTGGAAGGTCGAGGAAGTAAAATAAACATCCTTCGCTTCCATTTAAAAACATGAAAACCCACCTAGTGTTTATATGCTTTCAAATTTAGTTTATTTTATTATGGTATCATCTTTTGGCCTTCCTTCTCCACCATCTCTACATTGAAATGCCAGCGTTGCGTTGTGGTTGACATTGACATTCAAATGCTCCTTTGATACCCAACATCAGAGAACATGGTAATTTTTATGCTGGCACTCATCGCTAAATCGGCCTAAAACAAGAGGGCTGTCTCACAAGAAGCCATGGAAGAAGAAAGGGCAGGTTGTTAGAGAAGTCATGTGGGAAGTCTCACTTTCCACCATCTTGTATGCGCCCATCGAGTCCTTGTTTGACCCTGGTAAAGAACACCTTGACACAATTTGAAATAACTTTACGGGTAGAGTCGAATTGTGGTCATTAAATATAAGTAAAACAGCCTACATCTAAAGAACTATAGCCCTTTTAACTTTAACAAGGCATTTGGTCCAAGAAATGTACTTTGCCAATACCCCTTAGTTGAATCGACCCATCCAATCAAAAGCAAAAACAACACCTACACAGGCAAACAACAACACTTTCTTATCAAATACAACAACAAAACGTATTATCCCAAACAACACCAACAACAACAACAACGTCTACTCACCCAAACAACAACGACAGGGTGGAGCAGTGCTCGGTTGGCAGCCTCCAGTGCTTTGACAGTTTCCTCTACTTCAGAAAGACCTGAACCATTCACCTACAGAGATGGACAAACAGAAGACGGTTTACATTCATCACAATAGAGTATGCTAATGTTTGCTGTATCAGTAGTAGAGCAGTAGGAGACTTGTCCAATTCTTCTTCATGCTAAACAGAAAATAACTACATTTCACCAGCCCAAATTCAGTAATTCGATGACGTCTCCTTACACAAAGTTGGATGAAGTTCCATTCTTTTGACAGACAGCTGGCATCTCCAATCAGTTCTGGGAGCACGTCCAACTCCTGTGAAATGGGCAGAAGGGACCTGATGTTAAAAAGAAGGCCCATTCTACTTCCCGTAAGAGCATAACATTTAAATGAGTTTCAGTAGTACCCAAAAACAGACCCTCATCTAAGCATCGTTAGGTTATACATTAGTTGTATGATCTGAATGTTAAAATAATATTTGTTTATTCAGCTATTTGGTAACTTTATATGCCTACCCATATCATCGATCCATTTCTTAAATAAAAAATATTAAAAGTTTTAGAAGATGACCTAAACAGTGGCTGATCTCTCAAGAATAATTAGAGGCTGGTAAAAATAAATGCAAGAGATTAGAGCAGAAATAGATGAGTTGGGTTTCTAGTAACTTCTTAAATGCATGAGCCAGTTATGTGCCTGGAAGTCAGGATGGATTTTTATGACACTGCAAATTGAGTTAAAAACATTATAATAATACAGCCAAGAATTGTAAAAGCCACTTTGTTTCCGGGAACGAAGGAAACATTTCCCATAAAATTATTCTGTATTTTTGGGTCATCGAATTTGCCATGTGGCAACTTAGCCATGAGTAAAAAGAGAACCAGCTTCCTGTGTTTAGAAGTTGGGCCCGTATGTATGAGAAATGAAAAAAGGAAAATATATACTGCATACAGATACACTGATTCTGCATACTCCATACAGCAAACAGCATTTTATTGACAGGGATGAAGCTATTTAGCTACGCTTATGAACAGTGAAAGGAGGGATAAAATGCCAAAAATCATGCTACAAAAATAATATTATTAGTAATAAATAATATCTATTGATCATGTACAGAATATTTTCAATCTTTACTCAACTATGTAATATAAAAATAATACAATAAATAATAATAAAGCAAACACTGTTTGAGACTTGCATTGTACTAGAAAACGGGACATTGAGTTTCGGGTGAAAAAAATTACAACTTTACAAATCGTATTTTGCTTTCGGGAATGTAATGATCCCCCTCAGCCTACGCTAACAATTCCTTCACAGGGGAAATAAACAAGCATTTAGAGTTTGACATTCAGATACAGTTGCTCAAACCGTTGAAATAACAAAGTGAATTAGCAAATATCAAATGTCTATGGGAAACACATGCCGGTGGTTTAATTAGTCTTGAAAGATAAATGCCAAAGGCTTCAAGGCGGAAAAAACGTTCTGGATTGCAATGCAGATCTGAGGCTTAAAATGTAGACATGATCTAAAACAGGTTGGCCATGAAATCCCTGAGTGGGAATGTTTGTTTGAATTTCAGAAGGAGCCAACATACTTTTAGACCATCAAAGGTCAAGAACCAAACTATTAGATAATTAATCCATTTCAGTTTAGTTTTTCATTATAGTTGTAAAGAATATGAATCAATTGGTTTGAATCAAATTAAAAGACTGTGTTTGTCTTGCTTAAAATGCCTTAAAAACAGGGGTTGAACACATAAATGGCAAATTGACAAACAAATCAACAAACAAACGTGTTTTTTACAATTTATGATAACAATTTTAAAAGTCATAATTGCAAGTCCAACATTATGAGCATGATGCACTTCTTATCAAGTTAGACTTGCGAGAGTCACGTGTTTAATATAACTATATTTAAGCTGTCATACTGGGCTAGTATCAAGGTGAGAGACCTCACCAGCAAGTCATCTGGAGAGTAAAAAAAAGTATTGTTTCCAAATTGATTATATCAGTTTTGATAAAGTCATAATCTTGCGATCATCACAGAAACAAGAGAAAGAGCTAGTTCAACCATGGTTCTTTAGTTCAGCACTCTTTTCCCCTGTCAGAATGACAGATATATCTGAAAGGTTTTGGTTAGAGAACTACATCTCTGGAACTCAATAAGTCTCAGGGATTCTCTTTCATCTTGACTGTGAGGTATATATATCATCCTCAGAGATTTAGCGATAAAGCCGAGTGCTAAAGGGGAGTCGATCGTCTTCTTCAAATCATTCAGGCTCTCATGGGGGAGCATCGTTTGCTCCCCCATCTGCTCTCATTCAATCATATTGCACAAAATGAGCAGACTACAGTTGGACCAGTGGTAGACACCACACGACTAGACATTTACATCAAGTTTGTGGAAGATTACGGGGCCATAAAACTAAATTAAAAAATACTACCTCACATAATCTTCAAAGCAGAGGCATGGAGATAAAGGGGGATGATCGAAGCACACATGGATAGACTTCCTCTTCTTTCTTGTTTTTTGCTCTCATGTTACATTAGAAAAAGGTTATTTTTAATGCAATGAAAGTTGTTCATTTATAACATGTTCTTTGGTTTGATGACATTGTAGATAAGCTCTGTAATGCTGTTTGAGCTTGATCGCTGAGCGCAGACCGTCTCTTTTGGAGTCAATCACCTCTGAAGAATTCCCCCTTCTTTTCCCTCATGAAGAGTCTTGAACTCTTCCACATTAAGAGTCTTCCACATGAAGAGTGAAAGACACCACACGGCACTGGATTATCCAACCAAGCAATCCGTGGGATACAGCCTTCAGCATTTAACAGTCTGAGTTATGGGAGATCTTTAAACACCAGAGCAATATAAATATATAAAGTAAAGTTGCCAAATTCTCCACCTGCTGCACAAAGCCCACCAAACCCCAACCATCCAGGCTTTTCAGTGTGTCCTGCCCAGCCCTCGCTTATTCCTGTATTAGATACACCCTAATGGCACCGGGACAAAAAGTAATAAGTACACCCCACCACTCCCCGCTTCATCCTCTCAAAAGACTTTCATCTCCCCCCTTTACTCCCCTCCTGCTAAAATCCTCTGGAAAGGATGTATCTGGTGCCGGGACACGCGAGCAGCGCCTGCCACGAGGGGTGGAGGCATCGAGGCCGATCTCAATCCATCTCCACCCCCCTCCCCCCTTACTTTCCCTCCCCAACGTCCAGAACATCCAGACCTGCCCGGCCGACACCGGCAGACGCAGGGCTTGGAGGGGTT
>OOFG01001680.1:0-13002 GCA_900323295.1 Molva molva | reverse complement strand
CCCCCCCCCCCCCCACCACCAAGTCATTAAACTGCATTTATTCAAATGTCATCTTGACAAATCAAGAGGCGAGTGAGTCTCAAGTGTTATTTCCAATTGACTGGTGAGGCAGCGGCCCAAAAGCCACCAGTCACACATCTCAAACGTGTCAGGCCGGATTCAAATTGGTTTTATTTAAAGGATCCGCTCGGTGTGAATCTATGCTTTTCTTCTCACCAACGATACAAAGTGGCAATGTTGTCTCCCCCGCTCACAAGTACGGTCTAGCTTGCAGCCAACAAATAGGCACTTGCTTTCAGTGGCATAAAACGTCCGTTGTTGTCCAAAAAGGACATTGAAACAAGATGAAGAGACGGTTGCTTTGGCCATCAGAATCCATCCACCCATGCCATTCATTTGGGCAGCTGGACGGACGCCTCTGATTTGTTTGAACTTTCTTCTGCTTTTGTTCTCGGTTCTTTTGTTCAACCGTTCTATTGTTCAAAAGACAGATGAGCTGTTTGCCAAAAGTAAGACAGATGTGGAAAAGTACCTTTTTCGCAGACTCTGAAAACAGCACTCCATTGTTGCCGATGATTCCAACGGGGTAGCCGAAAATTCTTGAGAAACCTGAAAACAGTTGTTTATTAACGTTAGACAGAGGTAGAACGGGAAGAAATGGGAATGTCTGCACTGCAGTGAGAGAATAGATGGTTCCATTAACCTGTAACAAGCGTATCCCCATAGAATGCTTTGAACTCATCAAATTTACTTCCGTCAACGATCCGAGCAATTACCTGGAATCAAGAGGACAAGATAAAAGATAACACACATACAGATTAAAACATCACTTTTAACTCTCGGTTAATGGGTTATTACATACAGGGCTATTGTTAAACGAATAAACTAATCACATTTTGTTGGCCATTTGTCAAATAATGTTTTACGAAAACCACCTCAGAGGCAAAGTGTGTTAACGTGATTCAATTATAACAAACAGATCCTTTGTCCAGAAAGAATTGGTACATTTTCTTGTATTTGGGAAGGAGCTAAACTGTAAGCACTGCCAAATAAAGAAACGGCTTATACATATATTCAAATGGCTTTGTTCTTATAAAAATATTATCAACCTGCCACCACATACACATTAAGACGGGTTAATATGCTAATATAAGATTGATACGTTACATTTCCACCATAGTATCCCCAACCAACTGAGGCCTTTACCATATTCAAATCAATACATAAACCGGCATGTTGATGACTGATTTATAACAACGTGTAATCTCCATTCGACAGTGCAAAACCGGAGAGAGAGCGAGAGAGAGTGTGAGTATGTGTGTATGTGTGTGTGTGTTACCTCTCTGACATCAAAGTTACGTTTGAGATTTGCCCCGACGATGCCGTACAACTCCTCTGCCGGGTAGAGAGGGGGCTCTGACGGCTCGGTGGTCACCTGAGGGGGAAAGCAAAATGACGGCAGACATGTTACGGATGTCTAGACATGCGTAATTATCACAGGTCTCTACATTGGCTGCTTCTCCTTCTTTGAGAACTCAGAACTGAGTGATTCACCGACTCCCACTCCTGATCGCTCACTGGCTGGTTATGTATAATGCGGTGCAAAAAAACCCCAAAAAAAGTGGCTTCACTTTTGATGTAACTAAACATGCAGTCCAATGATCAGTGAAAAGAAAATAATCATCTCTCGAATCCTTTTAACTGTTTAATAATGAATACAACTACCCGACACTTCCATAATATGCGTTGCTTTCCAAATCTCTGCCTAAACAAGGCCTAGAGGGAAATGTGTTAAATGGTTCGACTACAACTCACTTGTTTTGATAAGCATAATTGAACCACAGCATGTCACCGTTGTACTGCAATGTACCATATTAAATACATCTAACAAGGAGAAAATGTGGATTCCTGCTGCCATCTCAGCAGGCAAACAAAGCCTTGATTTCACAAATAAGTCACGTGTTAATCCTGATGTTAAAATAAGGCCGTTGTTGACGTTTTGGGTTTACTCATGCGGATGGTCTTAATGAACGTGTGACTTGCCTCCATGTTCTTCCTGTAGTTGAGGTTTCGGACAGCCTTCCTCGCCAGGTGGAGAGCGTGGTTGTCGTCTAAGGCGTAGTGATCCGTCACACCAGACTTCCTGTGGAACAGGAAACACATCCGATTACATATTAGCATACATGCATATGTTGATGTTTCGCAGATTACAGATACAATCAATGATCACATATGATATGCTTCAGAATATAATTAACTCTATAAAAAATGTGTACATGCACGCTGTGGTAGAGTACCGTAGTCAGGCGGTCAATTAAGGTTGAGCAGGCGTTGAAGCTGCATTTGAACTTGTTTATTTAAAATGCTTTAGCAGATCTCACATACATCCTACACGAAGACAAACATAACTAACATAGTAAAACAAATATGAAGGTGTTACAAGCCTGTAACCATGGGCATAGCTACCCACAAGACTATCCTCTAGCCTTCTCCTATCCCCCTCCAACACTGACATTAGCCAGGCTTCAATAGGCTATCCATTGCCTAGCTCCACCCATAAGCCAAACCAACATCAGACAGAAATCAATTAATAACAATCACATACTTAAACAGTCAAAACTCACCTATAATATATAACATATAATTGAAAGATAATATAAATCCATTACCTTTCTCTAAAAGTCTGCAATGACCTACATGTCACACACATTAGTCCAAGAGGAAATACCCCTTTAATGTGATGGCCTACCCCGGCGCGATCCCGTGATATAAATACCAGAAGTGAAATGCGGACTTGGCCCCTTACTGCGGGAGAACTGTGGCGAGTATCAATGACTGAAGTTGTGACATTACTGATTACTGCTAGTGGTTACCGAATGCTATGGTTAGATATGAATAATGCATATAATGAAAAACAGATTAACAGAAATGATCATGGATGCAAATAGTCACGATGTTCACACTTAAACTGTATATTGTGCCGGCTACAAATACTCAGTGAGTTGAACGATCTTTGACTTGCGTGATTGTTGCAGTGAATGACATTGAGAACGTGCTTGGTGACCGGGTAGTAAATGGTGAACACAGAATACAACTATATACACAACATGCGCAAATGTCCATGCAATGTTTAAAACAGTGTCGGCTTTCACACCGTAGCTCTTACTCCATAGCGCTGTCGGCAGGCCTATGCGAGTGACGATAGCGTAGCGCCTCGTCACACATGCAGATTCACATTAGTGCTAAAAACATGCATGCTATTTCTAAATAAGAACAATTATAATACAAATTATTTTATGCAAATTGTAAATTAATTTACATGTAAACCATATGGGCTATAATGAAATGTGAATAGCGATTCAGTTTTCGCATACAAATATGAACCAGCCTTTACGTTTACTGCAATCCTATCCAGAGCCACATCCTTAATCTTGCAGCATCTACAAAATATTCCCCAATCACTGTCCATTAGCCTTGTTGCACCAGCACAAGAAACACTGGCTCAGACAGGGCAGTGTGAGGTCATGGAAAGGCTGATTCCTAGAATTAAAGACCAGCCTCTTACTTGCAGTGAAGATCAGCCCCTCCGAGGTCTTCTGCAGACACCTCTTCTCCAGTGGCAGCTTTCACCTTGAAATCAATATCAGAAGCAGAGATATTCACCCTCTAAAGCGTCACTAAAACCATACCAAAACATTCGGTACACCAACCCTGAAAGAGTGACTTGCTAGGGGTGTCATTCTTTCGGTATCTCACGATTTGGTTTGATTTTGATTCTTGGGGGTCACGATTTGATACAAAATCAACTCGATTGAAAATGATTCCCGATTTAAAATCAATTCTGGATTCAGTACATAGGGGTGCTAATTTCCGGATCCACACCAGTGCTAAGAAAGGTGATGTGGCAAATTATGTCATACAAGCAGCATAAAGTGTGCATAGTATTATGTCTTTTTTTATATTTGAAAAGGTAATGGCAAATGATTGCAAAAATGTTAACAAACAAAGGTGGATTTTCGGAAGATGTGAATCGATTTAGAATCATAGAAGATAAGAATCGTGATTCTAAAGTAAATAAATGTTTCCTTACACCCCTAACCAACTCTTAAGATAATAACCGATTGTCTGCGGAGCAGGAAACAGTTGAGTTCCTGAATGCGTATCCGTGCTGCCTTGGGTCATTACCGCATCAGGGCTCTCCGATGAGATTAGACAGCAGTCTATTAGATGTTCCAGGAATAAGATCTACATGTGGTGATGAAGCAGTGCGGTCCGCCGCTGCGGAGCCAACAGGCAGATAGCCTGAGCTCTGCCCTCGACCGCTCACCCTTTTACAATAACCAGAGAAAATAACCAGGGAAGAGGCACAGGCCTTTCAATAGCAATCCTTTTGTTCCATGGGAGGTGCCTCGTCATATTGTTCATATAGTAGGTCGTCTGTGTTTCCACAGGCAAACGATCCCTTTGAAATTCTGCATACCAGGTTTTAGCTGTACATATGCGTTATACTATACTATAGTCACTAATTAAAACGATTTTATCCGAAGACCTTTAGGTGTAAACGTCATTGAGATTTGATAAAAACATTTACTTTCGTAATAATGTTTTTGCCAAAAATCCTCCAACACCACATGGGGTTGTGAGCCTGAGGATTAAAAGCTCTGTAAGACATTAGGGATCAAATCCAAGTCTTTTCCGGCTGGGTGTTCGAACAACCTTGCCACTACACCATCATGCCTATCCTAACCTGCCCCATCCATGCAGAGCAACACATTATTGAGGTAAACGTTCTCGGTAACATATTGAGGATGTTGTCACTACCAGAGGCGGTCCTCCGAGGAAAATGGTTCCTTGCTTGCGCACGATGATGCTCTCGTCGGCCATGGCTGGAACGTAGGCTCCTCCGGCCGTGCAGGAGCCCATCACCACCGCGATCTGTGAGGAGGAAGGGTGGTGTTACAGATTCACTCTGGAATACATAAGCATGTTCAGAGCTTTGCTGTGAATTCTGGGTTGACCACAAACAGCGGGCCAATAGAGGAGTATAAACGGGTAAAGACAGAGACAGCAGCGAACCAGCAGTGGTCGGTAAACAGAGTTCCAAGAATGCTGAACACGGCGTTCTTCTGGCCCTCATTTATCAGGGTGAGGTGAATGATTTTTAAAGCCCCTAGGCTACAATAATTTAATCATCGTCCATGCAACACACAACACAGACAAAACTTAAAATACAGCCCTGCCTCATTCACGCGCCGCATGCTTTGCATGGCCAAAACGATATGATTAGTTTTCATTTTTGGGTCACGCTACAAATATGAACTGGAGTTCGTGCTCTGTATGCTTTGGGCTTTAGAGATAGAGGCTCGTAGACTAACGTCAACGTTTTTACTCCCAGACGCAAAACATTGGTATTTTTTTTAATTCTAATAACACCAAAACATATGGTTGACAAATGGTATACACAATCCTCAACAGTTGAATCTTTCAGATGTAGGTGAGAAAAGATATAAAGGGAGCATCATTTTTCAATATGGAGGATTTCAAAACAGGGTCAAACTCGCTTGGCATCCCAGACTCCTCTGTAATTAATGTTGCCAAATATTTCATCGGGTCCTCAGAAAGGCCAGTCCCCATCCAGACGAGAGGAATTAATAGAGTCACTGCTCTTTTTAAATCCCCAGGCCGGTAAACACGCCGTGACACCAGCCGGTTCTTCACCTCCATCTATTTACGCTGCGCTGAAGCGCCAGCAGGCATCACCTTCCTATGATTACAACCGCCCTCGTGTTCAGGAAGTTTCCACTTTCCACTCACTACAGCCAGTGTCGAAACACAACTCTAAATGTCCAACTAAAATAAACAAACAAACAAACAAACAAACAAACAAACAGGCACAAAACTGATCGCACATCCATTCGAAAAAGGGGTTACCAGAGCATCTCTGTTGGCACATACTCGGTTGAACTGTGACATTAACTTTTTTTTACATTTTGCACACCCTCTCTCTCGCTTTCACTTGCCTTCTGTTTTGTGCCCCACTTCATCCATTTTTCATCCCCTATGATTACGTTATAGTAGTCTAGCGCGGCAGGGTCTATGACTTCCAGTCCAATCGGCTATCAGAGTTGGGCCTTCCTGTGTGGCTAGCAATAAAAACTAGAAAATAAAATATGGAGCGACAAGAATAAAATGAACCCAATTTCGATATAAATCATTGCTCAGTTTCAATGGTTCCTTTACCAAGCAAGCGATGGATTCTTTAAAAAATATATAAATAATAATAATACGATTTATTGGAAAGAAAATACAAATCACTACTGTCAAAACTCACCTGTGCCAATCCCTCTGAGGACAGCTTTGCCTGGTTGAAAAAGATCCTTCCAAAGTGATCCCTGTCAGGGAAGACGTCGGCCTGCCTGGGCAGATTGGCTCCTCCGGAATCCACTGGGAACGCAGGGAGAGAACTCCATCATCGGCTGTTCGGCTGACCTTTGATGTCTGTAGCGATGTGCTGGAAGACCTTTCATTCCTTTGTACAGTCTAGTCCGACCTACATGCTCGCCCTGGGAGCAGCCGTTTAGGCTGATCACAGCTGATGTATTGTGGAAGGAAGGACCATAAACCTTTTTCCCTCCGGGGCCAATAGACTCTCATACAATTAGCCGGTTGAGATATGGCACATTGAATTTTCATTTATCATGTAAAATACCATTTTGCTCCGCTTAACGGATTCTCCGGTGTTAACAAATACACGCCTAATGTTATTATTCGTCTCATCAATAATCATATGCTTAATCATTTCTTCACTGTAGTTCCATAAACAGAGGAACTAAACAGAGTCGTTTGGTGAGACGGCAGCAGCAATAACGGCGAGAACAATTTCAAATCCACCCTAAAGAAAAATAAGTGGAACGAGCAGTCACTGCTGGACTTGAAAAAGCAGGCGAAAGCCCATACATTAATCGTGCGGCGCTTTATTTGGCCGTGTCAAACGCGATAAATGGCGCCCAATCTTTTTCGGAGCCCCGAGGGCTTCATCCGGGCAGTGCTTTCTTCGGCGGCGCCCAGGCAGAAATCACTAGCTCGGGCTTACCACCGCTCTTTCTTTGCATCCGTGCGCTATATCTTGGAATACCGAGTCCACCGAACAAACCAAAACTGATAACGGAGCGTTTACCCGTTCCATGTTGTCCATTATTCACTCCGGAAAAAGCCTATAAAGAGCTGCCTTCGTTCTTGAACATGAACATGAACATGAACTTCTATTCACTTTTTGAAACAACAACAACAAACAAAGTACTGTTGCCAAAGTAGAGCGTGTCAATACATGACAACATGTGTATGGTGACAGCTTTCACGTCTACTCTGACAACAGCTTTTCCTGTACAGCTAGCCCTGATTAGGCACTCCTCTACGACACAATAAAAAAGAAAAAACACATCAACTCACCTAGATATATGCATGGCAGGTGGTTTTGCTGGGCTATTTCCTGTGCACGGAGGTGCTTCTTCACTGTAACTGGGTAGTATGTCCCTCCTTTGACCGTGGCGTCGTTGGCAACAATGACACACTCCACGCTGTAAGGGATGGAACGGAGACAAGAACTATACAGTAAATCCCTGCTAATGCAGCTTTTGCATCACAACCAAGCAGCAGCCATGACGGAGGAGTTGAACGTAGTTCCTTGACGGCCTTTAGGTGGTGCGAGGTAGGCGGATGCAGCAAGACCGCCGTTCTAGGTCAATGGGAAGGTATGGGATTTCATTCTCGCAAAGCCAATAAATGTTTTCTTCGTTCGGTTGGGCTCTCTAGTTCATCTTCATGTTATGTATTTTCTGAGGTCCTGGTTGACAATTCTATTTTTTTTTAATAACGCCGCAATGTGTAACAGTTCAACTAGCTCGTAGCTTAAAATGATCTGGATATATCTGTAGTCAATGCTGATCGATAGTGATTTCAATAATGTTATCAATTAAATCACATCCTATAACTGATAAAATACTGGCCAACAACCTCTCTCTTTGTTTATGAGAATCTTACTATTGACACTCCTAAACCCCTCCCACTCACGCCACCCAGCCAGCCAAGCTACGCTAGGTCGCATCACCCAGTAGCAGAGCAAGCTGGCCAGGAAAGAGTGGACAGAACACTGTTATTCTGTTATTCTCCTGCCTACTAACTGGGAGGAGTTCAATCTAACACAAAACTATTTAATTGAGTGTGAATACATTTTGGCCATAGACTATTCAAGTCTAGCCGTCAACGCGCCAAATATGGTTTGTTTCGTCTGCTATATCTTTTCAAAGCTGTGATGCTCCATAGAAGATTGCTCTACACCCTCAAAACAGTGGTGTGTAAACCAACGGGTGACATCACAGCCGCTACGACCGTATTTTAAACATATCTGTGATCACAACAGGGTGCCTCCAGACTTGGCGTACTGAAACTTAGACTAGACAACAGTGTGATGCACTTGACTGGTTTCAGACAACACTTGTTTAGCCCTTCTCTGTTAGAACTATTGATCGTTTGGATTCGCTGTGTGATTGTTTGGCTACAGAACAGTTGGGTAATACTTCTTTTAAGAGTGGCTTGGGTGAATTGGACCACTTCCACTTCTATTGTGTTGCAAGGAGCTGCTACTGGCTAAGAGAGTCAGACAAGGACTCAAACAGGGTAGATAGCATCAAGATGATTGTTAAAAAGGTATAGAATAGTTGTCAGTCGATTTTTTTTCATATTCCTGCTGCTTATAATCCCAATTGGTGCAATGGCGTCAGGGGTAGCAACAAAAATGAACAAAAAAGACGTTTAAGTGGAAAAACCCAATTTAAACTTTTGTGCTTTTATGGACAAGACGTAGAGAGAGACAGGACAGTGGGTTGAAGAAGAGGAATGACATGTTGCATAGGATTGCAGGTAGGAATCAAACCTTGGTCCCTCACTACGAGGCAAATTATCTACATGGTTATAGAACACTAGCAGTTTGAGCCACCAAGTTTAGTTACGTATTTGCAATACGGCATGACCTCATTTAAGAGGTATTCAAGGTATTCTTACCCTGAAACTCGACCGATTCCAGTAATAATACCCCCGGCTGGGACCTCTTCTTTGCCGTACAACTGATATGCAGCAAACTGGGAGAACTCCAAAAATGGCGTCCTGACAACAAGAGGAGAAGCAAGAGAGAAGCAGTACATAGTTTTAATATAAAGCAAAATGTTGAAATGATTTTGTATTATACTGAATAATAACCATCAGTACATATTCACTTGTATGCAACTATTGGAACTATTGAATGTGACTGTTTATTGTGAAACGAACGTCAAAATGTGCAAAAGTTATTGTTGGAGCAGAGCAGTACCCAGGATCCAGAAGTCTGTCTATGCGTTCTCTGGGTAGGAGCTTCCCCCGAGACGTGTGAAGGTTCCTGGCCTTCTCCCCTCCACCTGAATCAACCAAAGCAAGCTCCGTTCATTATCGCACCACAGGTGAGATCCACATGCCTTTTTACATCTCCTATTGTTTATCACGTATGATGCTTGATAAGAACAGTACATTAAACATTAACTTCATAACATAGTAGGGCCTACAGCTTAATCTTCTCATGAATCATGAGACTTACCAAGTTTAACCTTCTCTGACCGGGTTTTTAATTCTTCAACGAGAGCTTGCATTCGCTCATAATTTTCCTGAAAATACAAATATATAGATCAGTTAAGGATTTCACAAGAAAACCTCAAGAATAATATGATGTTGCCAACAGTTTGCATCCATAACTATCTGCTACAAAAACACATTCTGCTGAGGTGGTGAACAAAGGAGGCAGGCGACTATAAAGTCTCAATGTCTATGTATGACATTTACAATTGAACATTCAATCAATAAATTGCATCAGTTATGTTTAATCGATTGGGTCAAGAAAATGTGTGCCTGGATTCGTTTTCTCATGCATTCTTCAAATTGTGGAAGCAAGAACCATCATTTATTTAACGTGCTCATAAATCAAGGATATCATTAGTCAATTCTTTATTTTTGCTGTGGCTCTATGCCAGCAGGTATATTAAGTATACGAGTATGTAACATATCAAGAGAGGTGTCAAATCATGCTTCACTTCTGCTCACTGTGTCTAGATCTTTGCTTGAGTGTATTCAGAAGGTGCCCTTCCATATAGGAAATATTGACATATTTGACAGCTTATACAATGCAAATATCCTTTATTAGATCACATAACATAGTAGGTCCTCAATTCTGCCAGCATGGTCAAGTCTAGGGTTCAGCAAAAACGTGATTCAATAAATAGCAGAGCTTCTGTGCAATGATGGACGGAATTATGTTGAGATTAGACACCAACAGAAAAATAAAGACTATAACGCCACCAAGTGTCGTTTTTAGGTGCTGCACCAATATAACAAATATACTTGCGTCCCTATTTCCTAACTCACCTTATTTTATAAATAGTTTGGAAAATGATCACCCATAGGCTAACGTTATAGCCCAGTATTGTGCTCTGTGTATTCATATTGTGCGTTTGGTGTTAGTGAGATATCGTGGCTGACATTTATTGTCATTTATTCTGTTCAAATATATAAATCTAAATCACTGTGTCTAAAACGTATCTAACGTACCTGGTTCAATATAAATCATTCAAATACGGGTGGCACAGTTTAGGCATCATATTAGTGATGCTAGGACTTTTGCCCTATAATGTCTCAAGGTTTGACCTCACCGAGGAAAGTCTGTCCGCAAAGTGTTAATTAGGACTGTATTTTATATTAGTTTCTCGTAACATGCATGTGACCACCTGTGGATATTCATGGGTAATAACATGTCCTCGAGTTATCTAAGAAGGTATCATACAAAATATATGCATGTTTGCATTAGCCAAGTTTAGCACCAATGTAACATTAGTTCACCTGGTAGTCCGCAGACTGGGAGTCAGGTGCCGAACCGAGCGTCGCTACTTGGTCGCCATAGTAAGTCCTGGAGGTGGCCAAGGCGACGCTTCTGCAGCGAAGCAGCCATGGCCTGACGTTCTGCAGAAGCATGTTGCAAAATTTACAAGCAGTTCACTTGCCAAGCAACTGTCTTCTCTGCTAGCAGGTTAGCCTACCACCAAATTTCTTCTTCTGGTATTACACAGAAGCGACGGGTTATTATCGCCACCTAGCGGCAAGAATATGTACTTACTTAAATTGTACTTTTTTAATGCAAGACGGGAAAATATGAAATGCTTACTTATGTTGTCCTACACAATGCAATTGGTGTTATATTGTAATATATAGTCATAGTAAATATGGGATTTGTTATGTGGAGTAGCTGCAGTCTTCTCCTTGGAAGACATTTCAGTCTATGCCTACTACATCTTTTATCCAGGCTGTACAAACGGTTGCAACCAAGAATATGCTTAGTGACTGTAGCTTGCATGATAGATAGGAAACGTGACCTCACTTGATATGAGTAAAGATAATAGAATATAAGATGAAACTGATACTTCTGAAAGTGATGTCATCCCCTTTGGGGGTTAAGTCGACAGTGTGTAGCAGACATGGTCAGGGTGGCTGTGCAGGTGGGTTCCCCAGACAAACTGTTGAGTCACCATCTCAGCTACCAAGTTCTTTGAAGAAAAAACTGTTAAGTTATAATGTGCAGGCAAAGCACCAAAGGGCACAACAGCGAGATACAGCCTTCTGTTATGGCCCCTAGAGAGCCAGTTAAAGGGCCCCTATTTTACCATGTTGATAAGCCATGACAAGACATCTAAAAATCGACCCTTTAGTGACATCACACATGGGAGTGGCCAACCAGAAGTATGATGGATGGATCAGACCTCACTGGGTAGGCTGGTAGGTTGATCGACGTAGCACCTGGTGGTAAAATAGAGTCTGTGGGTTAGGTAGGACATAGGTAGGACAGTCCACTGTGTCCTACACACAGACCTCTACTTAGTGGTCACAGCAAGCAGCATTGTGTTTATGAATCAGGCATTGAACAGTCCTGATCAAGTTGAAAATTGTTGTACAACTGAAATGTTAATATTATTCTGCAATGTTCTCAGTTGCAACTTCAACGTGGTTCGAAAATCAATATCATGCAAATTTGAAATGGAGAAGAAAGAATAAGGAAAAAAACAACAGAATTATAAATTATAATTGGAAGCTAAAGTTTGTTTTAAGTGGGGGATCGGAGCCTAAAAGCTTCAATGAAAAGCGATGAAAACTCCTGACCCGTGAAGTGCTTTATTTCTAGTGAGAGTGCGGCTGGCAGATTGGCTGAAGAGCTTTCCACACAAGAGCTTTTTGTTCCGTTACTCAGAAGGGCCCTTTCAACTCCTACACTCGCCACCTTTTCGATCAACGTGCGTGGAAATGCCCGTGACCTCCACTCACGAGGCGGCTACTGTTTTCTTAGGAAATGTACAATGCTCTCTCCTCTCAGAGTGAGCTCACGTCCCTCCCGCCGACCCGCCTCTGGTCTGCTGTTGCGCGGCGACTATCCAAGCCGGTGGATCGTGATGCGTTGCCATGTGTTTTTATACCAGGACACAGGCGCTGGCTGTTCACAATATTAGGCAGTTACATGAATAAAAACGTTTACGTTTCTGTAATATCATTTTTATGAGGAGAATTATGCACTCGACATGCCCACGGTAGCTTCCATCTGGTAGTTATGATCCAATGCTGTTCCATTAATTAATACCAATGAATGTGTGAATAAATGTGATGAATTAATACATTTTCTCATGGTGTAGTTCAGTTTTACCTTTGTCTGTGAACCAGGCATCCCTACCAGATCAACTATATCCAATTAGCATGTTGCTTCAATTCCTGGATTAGCAACCAGTAAAAAACTGGGTGGGGAAAAAGGACCAGGGGCCTCAAAGTCCCCAGAGGTACCTCTTTTATAATATCAAGACAAATAAGCCATAAGACAAATTATACTTTTCAGTATAAACAATATTGATTGTTTAGGGTATTGCTATGGTCTTGCCACAGAAGAGA
>OOFG01001679.1:0-12034 GCA_900323295.1 Molva molva | reverse complement strand
GGGAGTTTGCTGTTTGACCTGGAACTAATACCATTTAAAACCTTAATTACCTGATACAGGATTGGTTTCAATCTTTCCTGGCACATTGCCCTCCCCATCTGCCTATAAACCCTTGTCTATGTGGAAATGCAGGCAGAGAACAAATTATTTCCTTTAAATGGGCTTTTGGATTGTTATTTGCACCCAGGTCTATGTTGTACATTGTACATGATAAACTTTTGAACTCGTATGTACATTTTCATCAATTGCTGACTAACGAGAGATAAGAGATGATTCCTTTAATAATTGTTTCTCTTGGATGTGGGATCCTAGATGTTTAAACTGCATGGATGTATCTCTGCAGATCAACTAGCAGCTGTGTGGTTTTTACACAAATAAAAAAAAAAACAGCACAATATTTAAAACGTCGTCCTCAACATAAGTTTTTATTGATGTGTGTGGTATAGAATGTTTCAAATTCAAACAAGCTTTCTTAAATCACGTGGTTTACCCCGACTATCAAATGTTTAGGGCTGGACAGCAGATTTTTTGTGTTGTGGATGGGAAATGGGGAAAACAAACTTATCTGTATCTGAAATTGTTCACTGGTTACCTAATATAGTGCACTATTTGAGGCGTCACTGTTTTGTAGTTCTGTACGAAATCAGAGTGTGTCTTAAATTTCTTACTTGTTCTCATATTTCCTAATTCCCCTATTTAGTAAACCCTATAATACACTTTTCAGAGAACAAGGAAGGCAGGGAATAGGGGAAATTCAGACCCTAATTATGCAGGCTACAAATGGGTGAGGGAGCTGTGGTTAGAGGACATTAAGCCAAGTTAAGTCCTTATCTCCTTAGATTCTGCTGCTGCTGCTGCCTTGATGGACTTGGAGAGTTTGTTGTCAAGGATCTTGCGACTTGAGATACTAGTGATTGCATTTGGGATCGGGGAGTGGACATAGGGATGGCCTGGGCTACTTCCTGGGCACGCTAGGGTCAGAGGGGAAAGAGGGCTGATTCTGTTTCTAAATCGACTGAAGAGGGAAGTCTTTGATTTTAATGTTAATCTTGGCAGAGTGGAATATAGGAGCAAAGTCAGGGAGAGCGTGTCAGGAGAATTGGGAGAAAGAGACGCGGGGAGACATCATTTTTCTATTCGAAGCTGGGGTCAACAAGTTAAACACCTGTGGGTCGGGCAGAGAGGGATGTGGTTAAATTGACAACTGTGGTTTGGGCACGGTGGGTTGAATCACTATCTAGGGTTAAAGGGAAGCACTCCACGGGGTTGTGGGAATATGGTCGTGATGAGACAGTACAGCACGTTATGTTCTACTGTAGGAATTACACTTTGGAATATGTCTGATGTAATTCGTCTGTAGTCCTGCGGAGGGCAGTGATGCGCCTCAATAGATTTAATCCGAGGGAAAGTTTGAGAAACTCCACACAATAATCCCTGTGGGGAATTGTGTTATCAATAAACTCATAAGTGCTGTAAATCACTTATGAGTCGTGACCCACAGTTTGAAAACCACTTATTAAGAAGACGCGTGGCCCCTATACTACTGGGTAGTGTAGGGGCCAGCGTTCAAAAACACTGGGAATCCCTGGGTTTAATGCCGTTATTCCCATCCCACAACTTGACGCTTCGTATAACCCTCAAACGCAGGAGCTCACATCTCGGATGTTGTGCTGGGTGAAAGTGCGGTCGGTGTGTTTGGTGGAGAGGCCGGCGGTGGCTTTAAGTGTAGCATCCTTGTTCTCCTGCTTCTTCTGCTGCAATCAAGGAACAAACAAACATGTTATACCAAGCATCATGGCAAACCTGTTATTATTATAATACAATCAAAGGCTTTCCAGAAATATGAACATTTATTTTCATGACCGGTATAGTTAATACTAGTCGTTTTTTTTAATAATTTATTTTTTATCCCTAAGGAAATTGAGGACTCTGCATTTAACCCATCACTAGCAGCGCTAGGAGCAGTGGGCAGCAACAGTGCAGCGCCTGGGGACCAACTCCAGGGCTACTGCCTAGGTCAAGGGCACCGGCAGGAGTATTAACCTAACATGGATGTTAGGTTTGAACCAAGGACCTTCTCGCTGTGAGGCAACAGTGCTAGCCGCTGTGCCACCGTGCCACCCAAACCCATATGTCGGCCATCTTTGCTGGAGGCCGGGGTTGCCTTTTCTTTATCAGCAGCAAAACATCTCAAAAGGCAATTAAACAGGTCTTATCAAGTAAAGCAAGTTCTTTGCTAGGTTTTCTTCCCTGTCGGTCCAACCTCTCGCTTCACAACCAGGGGTGACCACTAGGGGTCGGGCAAGGGCCCAACGGCATGCCTTCATCTATGCAAGTGGCAGACTATGAGGACTGGGGAACGAGACGAATCAGACAAGTAGTGTAAATACTAAGCCAGGCTAGATGCCCATCTCTCAAATCAACATACCAAAATAAAACTGGGTCAACTCTGACAACTTTCAGAGCTCTTTGTGTGTTTCTTTATGTTTTGTTATGATTATCCATCTCCCTCCACCTGACCAAGAACACTGTGGTCAGAGGTCATGGATCAAGGGAGGTCACAGCCTGCTGTGTATATATATATACATATAATGTCAGACCTTTCTGACAATGAGCAATCATGGCCTCTAGTGGTTAAACTCGATATTCGTAAAGTAACTCAATTATTTTAACCGACAAAAGAAACCTAAAGTATTGTTATCAGAAGATTAGCACACAGTTTCTCTTTGTGTCGACGTAGAATGTAGGTCATCTGTGAGGTCATAAGTCAAGTGGTGAAGTGGTGGAAGTTTCGTTCCATTTAATTTAGTTTATTCAAGACTTGAACCGAAGAAGTAACATTGTCTGCTGTTCCACAATTTCTACAATTTCTTGAATATTGCTGTTCCACAATTTCTACAATTTCATAAATGGTAGGTATGCAATTATATTTCTTGTGGGTTTCAGTCTGTTTATCTAAAGCAGACCGGAGGGAGGCGGGGGGCTATAGGCTAAACATCACAAATTTAGCTTTAAAATATCGCATCCGATAATCGGTCGACAAAGTAGGATAATAAAAATGTGTACAGTAAAAAACATCGTGTAGCATTGTGTGTAGGCCTTGTTTGAATGGTTTAAATACAAAGAAAATACAACCGTGTTCTGAACGATTTTGATTGACAAGTGAAAATCATCTCAACGCCAAATGATTGTATAATAAATGACTGAAGAATGAAAAATTCTGTCAGTTCTACTCGGAGCTATGTGTGAATGTGAGCTCAATATGTCAACAGGATGATAACAATCGGACCTTCGTCTGGGCTTCCCACAAGTCCCGATCTCCGACCCACTCGGACGACGAGATTGAGGAAGAGATCGAGGAGGAGGGAAAGAAGCAAGAAACCAACAAAAAGGTGAGAGACTATAATGACACACGCAAAGAACAGAACCACTGCAAAATAAGCTTACTCTGTGATCAGTCAAATTAAAAAGTCCAATCAGTAGGCCTACGTTAACGTTTACATTCAAACCTTAGTTTGTTTAAGGGCTGTATGAAAATGACCTTGAACAAATGTTGCTATTTTCACAGGATGATAAACGTCCGACTTCCGTCTCTGCTCAGTCTTACTCAGACAGCGATGTTGAGGAGGACATACAGGAAGAAAGTGAATTAAAAATCAACAAAAAGATTAGAGACTATAGTGACACATAAAGAAAAGTGCAAACAAAAGTTTCTGCCTATGAGAAGTCAGTGCAAGGGAACACATTAGCCAAAGACAGAGAAACGCAATATAATGAGAAGGGGCTTTTTTTTCTTAAGAGAATTCTTAAATTGTGACTCATTAATTAACACCTGACTGACTTGAAGAAGAGATCTCTCTCCTGTAAGAATATCACAGATGTGAAAGGATATTTATCCTTGTTGCTCATGCCACAATAAGTATAGTTTGCATTTAATATCTTGCAAACCCCATCGTTATGCATGAACATGACCTGAAACAGATGTTTGCGATTTTCCCAGAAGGATAAAAATCACACCTCCGCACGTGATTCCCAGAAGTCCCACTCTAGGACTTACTCAGATGATGAGTCAGCATCGGATCTTTCCACGGAGAGCAGAAGTTACAGATCCTACAACCAAACGGTATGAGAGACTATACTAGTGACCAGATACAAAGATAACAAAACAAATTTGAAAATACACTTTGCAGATAGCTAAGATCACTAAGTTTATCCTTCTCATACAAACCGTCTAAGCATATAAGCAAAGCACATTTTGTATCAATCTTTTGGCTTTTCTAGACTTTGGGACAAACTTCATCAGGGAGAGAGTCACTGTCAAGCTCTGCAGTTGCAGATTCGGACACTGGAAGAAGACAACAATGCCAAACATGGCCTTTTGTGTTCGAAAGATGCAACGATCAACAAACTTCTCAATGATATTGTCGAAGAACAGGTCCAGCTCAGGAGGCTACAAGTGGATTTCTATTCTGCCGTCACCGAGAAACAGAATGCCGAAAACAAACTTCAAGAGTCCAGAGTGTCTTGCGGCAAACTGGAAGAGGCTATCCTGAGAGAACAGGCCCAGTTCCACAAAGGGTTGGACGACATTAGGATTAAAGACCAGCAGCTCATTGAGAAGACTATAGCTCTTGAAAAGAGCCTGCTTACTGAGAAGTTACTGACTTCTTCAGTAAAGGACGAGCAAGAACGCTATGAGCGCCAGACTTCGGAGCACCAGACCGTCAGCAATCTCAATTGCCTTCGACAAGAAGGCCTCCAGTTTGAGAACGAGAGTCTGAGGACCAAATGCAAGGCCTTAATGAATGACCAGGAGGATCTGCTCTCCATATACCACTATCATGCCAATAACCACCAAGAACTGATCGACAACAAAAATGCCATAATCTCTGAGCAAAGACATCTCATCGAGGCACTCCAGGGCTCGGTGAAGGAGCTTTCAACCCTGCAGTCCAAGAGCCAAGCAAACCAAACCAAACTTCAAGATGCCTTGGAGAAAGAGCAGTAGATCAATCGGCAGTTTAAGCTCAAAGCGGATAAAATGGCATATTCTCTGGAGGAGGAAAAGATCACTAGCACAAAGTACCGTGTTGAGCTTAAGGAACTGTTATGCGTGCAGATCAAAACCATGGAGCAGCGTGGGCATTTGATTGCAGCACTCCAGGAAGCTAGAGGGACATCCAGAACATTGCAAAGTACACAGTCCAGAAAGTTTAGTGACATCCCGCTGCAGACTGACCTAAAATGGTCCTACAAAGTGTACTGAAACTAGGGGACATTCTGAATTATGCAAGGAGTAATATCCGGCTGGAATTCCCCATACCTCCATTTTCAATACCTTTTACGATACTTTATCAAGACTACCTCACCTGACAACATTACTATCATGGAAACCAATTGGAAATTTTTTTTATAATCATGCCATCTACCAATTTTAACGTACAATAAAATAACACTTGCCAAATGTAATCATCTGTTAATGTCATAAATAGACAATATTCATAACATCTCCGTCACTCCAAACCTCGTTCTTCATCTTTTCAAGGCAAACCAATCCCTCCTCCCATATAACACCCCACAACCAGTCGCCACCCAGCCAGCCGCGCTACGCTAGTTGGCGTCACACAGCTGCACTGCCAGTTCAGACTGTACTAATTGAACTGTACTAATTGCACTGTAATTTAGTTTTTTAATTCTAAGTCTCCTGCTTACTGGGAGGGGCTCAATCTTGCACATTGCGACCTTAACATTTCCCCTCTTTTCAGGTAACAACGTTGTTAAAGGCTTATTTGTTATTTAACTTCATTGCGTTCGAATGAATGTAAAAGAAAATCGAGCGAGCATCTTTTCTTCTAGGTTAGGCAATATGAAATAAATGTAATATCGCAATTTGTAATCTTTGCTGTATTTTGAAGCATCATAATAAATTAATAACAAATTGTAATTAGTTAATTAATTGATTAGGTGAATACAGGTAATACAGTTAAATTGTTTGTTAAATACCTCTGAATATCCTACATGAAAGATAAAAACAGCTGAGTTGATGTGTACAATAACAAGAAAACAGTGGTTTTATTTATAAAAGTCTTGACATGTCCTTGGGTTATTCTGGAAATACAATTTTGGTAAAAGGACACGTGTATAAATGATTATCTGATTTTGATATTGACTATTCTGATTGTGTTACTGCCTTGACACAAATATTAATTTTAGCGTTCAGCAGCTCTCCTGCCTGGCTCAGAGGTAGACTCTCCAGGACGTTCCACCCTGCTTCCCTCATGCACGCCTGCATGCGGAGGAGCAGACGGTGTGGGCTGTCACTTCCCAGAGCAAAGTATCCAGAGGAGACCCAGGAACCGGCTCCTCCTGCTGCTTCCTCCGGCCCACGCTCCTCCCCAACTGATCTAAGGAAACTAAATGCATTTCAGTATTAACAAATGAGACTTCATTTGTTAATACTGAAATGCATTTTCTTTCCTTTTATCAATTGCATTAGCTTCGATAGATGTGGAAAATGATCTCTTATTGACTGTCAACACAGCAGACAAGGGGTGTTTGGTTCCTGAATCAAGTGGTGGGTGAGGTTTTTTTCCAATCTACAACTGGTGTTGGAGTTTGGCTCCTCTTTAACCATCAACATTGTTAGACAGCTATAAAAGGCAAGGAATTCATTATTAATGAATTCTCCTTTAACTCTGACACTATCAATCTGATACCCAATGATTGATAATGTTTATATGTGTAAAATGAATGACTATAGTTGGACAGAAGATTCACAGAAGTCAGGTTGAGCAGCTTTTTATTAAACTCCAAGCATTGCTTCACTGCTGCGCTGATTTGCAGTAGAAAATAAACTAGGCGTTTGCTAGCTAGTTCAATCAAGATTAAAGCATTCCCATATCTAAAATAGGCTTTAGTTTAACAATGCACTTATAAGACCACAACCTCATCAAAAATGAATGGGTGGTGGCTTTTGCCACATAACCCATTTCTCCATTCACTTGAAAAACAACCTTAGTTTTATTGGTTTTATAAGTCCAAGTTGTGCAGCCGAGATCCATGTTGTCCTGGCCAGGGGTTCCTTTGACTTTATAAGTATTAAGATGCGTATCTGGTTATTCATCTTATCCATAATCGAATCAATACTCTCTTTTCTAGCTGTTGGTCAGTATATCTATACTTTATAGCAGAGCATAAAATGTGTCATAGTCTTTGGGCTGACCAGGCATTTTCGGCCGGACAGGCAGGGGTTCAGGGATTGTTTGCAGGGATTCCAGGTGCGCCAGTATGGTTAATGTCTTCTTTGAAGGGCTTGTTATCTATGGATTTCTGGATGTAAATAAGGAGGGTAATTTCCAGAACATTCTATGGTCAGCAGGAAGTGCAGAGGGGGGGGGTGGTCGAAGTCCAGCATGGCTTTACTTGACAACCCTGTCGGGAGGAAAAGATGGATTTTCAGAAACAATTAACCAAACCAAGCCATCATGTCAATTATTGATATTGTTATCATGATTGATTCAAATCAAACTGAATTCTGAATCAATGCACTTCAATTGTAAGCTTGCAAAATTGCTGGATTCGCAAAGATCCTGCAAGAATCCATCTTGCCAGGCTTCGAGTTATGCGTTTGTGTCCGAACCACTAGTGGTTTCGGACCAATCCACATCCTATGAGGAACTACGTGATCTATGTGATAGACAGTGATAAGACAGATGGTTCATCCAATAACCTGCCAAGTATCTTTTGAAAGTGCCTGCCTCTTCCAAACTGTTTCCAAGGTTGATGGTTCTGTGCAGCAAAGCATCTTGTGCGTCAGGTTACTTGAATTGCCTCCCTTCAGATCAATGCTCTGTGCAATGTGGCCTACTCTGTCTCTGAAACCACAGTCCTGATGATGACAAAGGTCTCTATGAATCAGCCCTCTGCTAAACTACACCGCACGTCCATCACTAATAAGAGCAACCCAGGGGTTAATACCCTGGCCTCCGTGCACACTTACACAGAGCCCTCCTTGTAGCGCTCCAGAGCCTTCTGGGCCACCACCTCGGTGAACTTGGGCTCGGACCAGGGTATGTCCCCCGGCACCGTCAGGGTCATAGGGGGGGCGTCGAAGAGGTGGACGGACACCTCGGTCTGGCCGGGTTCGTTCTCCTCACCCCTCTTCTCCTGCCTTTCCTTAGAAATCACCTAGAAGACAAAACGATAATAAAAAAATACATTTTACTTTATAAACCGGGCCTAGAACGGCTTTTCCTAAAACTGGGAGAATTCCCGTGAATCCTTTATATTTAATAACAGTAAATAAGGGTAGAGAAACTAAAGAGAGTTGTTGGTTGAGAAACGTCACAGACTTCGATGGGCGCGAGCCACTCACCGTCTGCACCTGGAAGATGGGGTTCTTGGCGTTGGTGTTGTTGGCCAGGGTAGACACCCAGCTGAACTGCTGGTTCAAGAAGTCCAGCACGGCGGAGGTGTTGAACATCTGTTCCTCGAAGCTCCTCAGGAGGGTGCTGTAGCGCTGGGTCAGGCGCTCGGCCACGGCCAGGGCCTCCTCCAGCTCCGCCTTCAGGGGTCCTTCCAGGGGCTTTTTGCCGGAGCAGTCTACCACGTGGGACACAGACCCTCCACCGCTTTAAATTACGTTTCAAACTTTTTAAAAATGTGTAAAGTTAAGTTAGTTAAATGGCTGTTCCTTATGTATATATATATAGGGTGGTGTACGTGGTGTGTTTTGACAAAGATTTTAAACACAAGCCTGTCATTTGCGCAAAATGTCCTGGCTAAGCTGGCAGACAGTTTGAAATGAATAAAACCTTTGTCCTTTCACAGGCCAGACTCATACCTGGGGATTGTCTGTTCTTTGGCAGTGGAACAAAACATTGTTAGGACGAATGAGGAGGAGTTTATGTCATTACATTTTCAATGGCTCTCCTTTGATGCCAGTGTTTTCCACATCACTGAAGGCCCCCTAAATATATCACTGTGACACTAATGCTGAACCATTCCGCTTCCCAAACCTCCGTCTGCAGCGGCTTCATAGAAAGTCCCCGGCTCAGAGAATGAGAGGACGGAACAGAGCAATCAGCGCTCCAATTTATTTAATTAACATAATCTGCCAATTTAATTGCATTACACGGCTGCCTGGGTACATTACAAACCAATTTAATTAAGTGTTAGACCTTTCCCCGGGTTCAGATTCTTAAAATGCTTTTTTTGTGGGATTGGGTTAGGGTTAGGGTTAGTGATCAAATATAAAATGGTATGCTTTTCCTACTTAATCCTACTTCCTTAATTCCTACCTAATCCAGGAATGCAGCAACAATATACAAAATGGACACTAACGTACCCAAATTCTTTATGTCCTTGCACTTCTGGCACTCCTCTCGGAGCTTGATGCAGCCGGCAGAGTTTCGTCGGATCTCCCTGCAGGTCATCTGGCCGTTGCCGAAAGGTTTGGTGATAACCACGTCTTCGTTGACGCTGCCGTCTGCAACCAAAACAAATAAAGGAAATACACAGTTCACGTATTCCCAACCCAAACTCAACTCTTGAGAACCTAAAAATCTCCAAACTCTTTAAGACGCTTTTAGGATTGAGCAGTAACGCAGACTGAGCAACATCAACTGAGACATCACAAGTTGAGGGCCCCTATACCCTCGGAGGTGGGGGCCTCCATGTTGTCATCCCCATCCACCATGGAGCCCATGTTGCTGAAGAGGTCCCTGGCCGACTCCATCATGGGGAAAAACATGCTCTGGAAGCCGTGGAAGCCCGGGTCCTGGAGCGGGGAGCGAGCCACGCGGATCAGGCCTCCCTGGACCTCGGTCGGGCTGCGATGGGCCTGCTGCCCCCACCGGGTGGGCATGCGGAAGGGGAAGAGCGGAGGGTCCTGGGAACGCATGTGGTCGAACACCTGGAGAACAGGTGGACAAGGAGGATCGGATGTTGGAAGTTGGATTTATTTTAAGCTTATATACGATATCATAATTAAGAGGTTAGCCGAAGAAGCTAAACGATGCAAAATAAATCAGATCATTAATGAAGAAAAGTGTGGGGGGGGGAAATACATGGAAAAAAAGAGAAAAAGTGCAGTAGCAATGTTCACCGTTTTCTGTCTGCTAATCCTAGATCTAGTACAAATTCAGAAGTTGAGGTGTCGGATTCAATTTGATTCTGACACATTCTTTACAAACTATTTAAATTCAAAGACATCTTGAAGTCATAGTTGTAAGGAAATAACATCTATCTTTAGAATTCCTGATTCCTTTATGTAGGTTTCATATGAAGGAAAGCATGTTACATTATAAATAAGAATAATGCCTGCCAGTCTCAGTCAGACAGACAAAGAAAAGGAGGAAGCTACATTTATTAGATTTGAATGTAAAATAAATAATGAACATAATTATTTGTGGATTTTTGCCTATGCCTTGTTCAATGGGCTAATGAAACGATGTGGAAATACGTGAGCTAACTACTAAGGTGAACAGATTTCTGAGATGAAAAACGGGGACATTTGTAGTCCATTTATCATGGAATATCAACAAAATATGTGATGTTATTATTTCTGAAATAATAAAAGGGGATATATTTACATTTTGCCAATTCTTTCATGGTAAATGTAGTACTGTAGTAAATGATTGGGCCGTAGCCTACATGCTCAATGGTTCACTAGGATGTATTTTAAGCTTCGGTATTGCCAAAAACAATCCAAAGTAGCTACACGAATTGGGAATCGTTCTATATTGTATTGATAGCCTATTGTTAACGATCGGTCTTGCCTGATCCCGGAATAAAGTCCATAGATAGACCTCTGTGTATAGCAAGGTCGCTTCACAGACTATCAGATAGACACAAGACTTATTACCAACTGTCGTTTTGGGACGTGGGACGCATGGGAGTACAACAACTATTTTCCCCCGTCATTCCAAAACCACGCCGGAGGACGAATGGATTCTAAACTACTTATGGTCTGGCTTTGCGGTGCGGTGTGTATCAGGATCCACCTTCATGCTGTCAGAGAAGATGCCGTCCACGCCGTCTTCCACCTCGGAGTATGAGTCCTCCAGGTTCTGGAAGCGCCGGTTCTGTCTCTCGCCCTCCTTCTCCAGCGTGTCCACGTTCTCCCCGTTGATCCAGATGGAGATGGGTGAGGTTCTGTTCAGGACCCTGTCCAGCTTGGAATAGGGACGGAGGAGGGATTTGTCTGGGATTCGGCTCCCTGCAACTACCACTAACAATATTGACGATTCACTGCTACTGAGTCATTTGGTTTTGATCCAAAGCGACTTATAGTGATTCCTGGTGCATTTCGTTCGATTTTTCCACCTGGACCCTATTTTATATCATTTTGGGTCCCATCAGTAGGCAAGTGACTAATGAGGACAGGAAGTTTAGTCACTGAGACCAAAAATGGTGAAAATGAGGTCCAAGTTGAAAACCCCAGAATGTATCCATTAGGGAGCAGGTAAGGGGTTGGTGTAGTGATTCCCACTCTTTTCAGTCCCCCGTACCCCGACAGACCCCTCAGTACGGCTCAAACACCCCTTCATCCACACCAAACCAGCAATGTTTTCCTTTTACGTAATATTATACTATTCATACCTACAGTATACTCAAATTGAGCATCATTATTAATGTTGTAGTGACCTAGGCATTTCAAATAGAGGAGGTTGAGTCTATCTCTGCTGTTAACTCTGTTGATCGGCAGATATTCATATTTCACCTCATCATCTTTGTTTTGTAGGGGACAACATGGCAAAATCATAGTCTTTACGAGTACCCCCTGGATGCCTCTCACGGACCCCCGGTAGTGATTCACTGGGCTAAGGCATTGTGGCATTGTGTGTGTGGATGATGGCTGGTTTAAGCAGGCTCACCCAGCCCCAGAGTCCAATCAGACTCGGCCAGGTGAGGCTGCTTAAACCAGCCATCACCCACACACACTCCCACAGGCATCTTGCTCAAGGAGGCCTACAAGTCAGGCTGCATATTGGGGATCGAACCGAGTGTCTTTCGGCTGGGAATGGAACACCCT
>OOFG01001676.1:0-13282 GCA_900323295.1 Molva molva | reverse complement strand
AGGGAAAGGTTCATGAGGGAGTTTTGTCCTTCCTCTGCGGTGACTATTCAAATATATGGGATTTTATTAAGAGGGGGATAAGAAAGTGAGGGGAATGCTCCTTCCAGGGAAACATTAGGGGTGCGCACTTTGGGTTTGGCTTTGATCCAGCATCTGGTTGCCATGTTTTATGTATTTTTCAAAAGTCCTTGACACAAACAAAAGGAAGGAAAGAACCACCTTTGGTCTCGTTATTTTCCGTCATCATGCTGGTGGATCTGGGCGATTAAAGACGGGTGTTAATGTTCTCCTACCTGAATGCGGCTGTTGCCCCAGTCCGCCACGATGATGTTGCCGTTGGCGTCCACGGCAACACCGGTAGGAGCATTAAACTGGCCGTTCCCCTCGCCGTGGGAACCAAACTTAAACAGGAACTCCCCGTCCGCGTTGTATACCTGGGGGAAGAAGGTTTGTTTCTTGTTTGTTTTGTTGTTGTGTTAGCATCAATGGGAAAATAAATAGGACACCATGGATACCTAATCTGGCAATGTGTCCGTAAAACAACTTCACATCATTTAAATGAATCAATCGATGGAGAAATCACAGAGAGGAACGGGGAGCCTCTTTTTTAAACTCTTTAAACTGGAATATTTTTAGATGGGGTAAATAATGGTTAAAAATAACTAGGGCGGGCCATACCTTCACTGAGTGGTTGTGGAAGTCTGTCACTACGATCTCATTCTTGTTGTTCACTGCTACAAAGTGAGGACCTGAGGAGAGACACGCGGGGGGAGGGGGAGGAAGACAGGAAGTGTGAGTCATACGTCTTGAGGAGAGGGAATAGAGGAAGTAATGCGCTTATTATAGAAATTCGTGACCAATCCCTCAACAGTATTTCTCATTGCTAGTGTCTGACTGGGGCCGGTGATATGAAGGTACATCACTGAGATAATAATTATTATTATTATTATTATCCTCATTTTCCGTTTGGTTGATGCATTAACCAAAGCACCATAGAAAATTGCGAGTGCATACACTTCTTAGCATGGGTGGGCCCAGTGGGAATCGAACCCCTAACCCTGGCAATGTTAACAACAGGCTCTACCAATCTAGCTACACAGAACCAAGACTCAAAGACAAATAATAACAGATATTACAATAACAGAAAGGGCATTAAAGTGTCCAAACTCAGTTCAAACTCAAGGTTTGGTCACACACCTAGACACACACGTCTGGACAGTAAATAATGATTACTTACTGAAGACTGGACCAGATTTACTAAGCTTTTGTTCCAGTGCTATGTTTGCACCGCATTTTTCTAAAAGAAAAGGGAGAGATCGAGGTGAGAGGTGATCTCAGAGATGCACAGGTAGGAGATGATGTCAGAGAGATACAGGTAGGAGGTGATTATGAGAGTATGGAGTATGGGGCCAAGGCAATTTAACCAAAAATGAAGGCTAGCAATTCAAGCATCAGGTAAAACACTATCAGTTTTTTACCTGATTCTAACGAACAATGAATTACAATAATCATTATTTTCATGCAACAATGGAAAATAATATTATACTTGTAACATTGTATGCACTTTTGCACAGCCACAAGCAATGTCTTGGTTGATAGATCTTACTCACCTAGCGGCCATATTGGGTGGCTGGGTAGTTAAACATTCTAGAATATTTGGAAACCATGACAACCCACTGACATAATCTTTGTTCTGCATTCAATGTTGTCAACAGGTAACATTAGAATGCATTTCCATTGAGTTGTGACGGTTTCCAAAAAGATTCTAGAAGGTTTCCCCACCCAACTAACCAATATGGCTGCTAGGTTAACAAGGTCTGTTCTTCAAAGTGAAATGTTTTGAAAAGGGTCATGCATTTCATGTAAACCAATTTAACAAAACAATTGTGGCACATGCATGCATTTCCTTGCAGCAGATCATCTGTGTGGCGGAGCATTCCTGTGCAGTCAGAAGCATTTAGGGGGGAAATCCGTAAATCTGGCCCAAACTCAAACCCTTACCGAAAACACCAGCACTTGTTTCTCACAAATCATCATGATTTAGGATTATTCCTGATAGAACCCGTTCCATTCTTAGACGTCGCCAATAGTGTTTGTTATTGGACAAAGCATAGGCCTATGGAGCGTGGATTTGACCAAATATTTGTAGCGTGACACAAACAATAACTAGAATCTTATTATTTTTACGGATTAAAAAGCACAGTGTGAATGTTGTGTTACTGTATTTTTTTGTCACACGCTTCAAATAGAACTTAGTCTAGGTAAAGTCTATTTTGAATTTGAAAATTCAAGAACATGATTTTCTCTGTCCCGACACGGCTGTGTGCTTTGGGCTTAAGGCAATAATTTTAAGATGCTTATATTTCCCATTGGTCTGGTGAAGCAATGGTACCTGAATCCCTTATTTCGGATGAAAATAACATCACACTAGGTAGTCTATTAGTGGTCTAGTAGTGTATAGCTACTAGCTAGCTTATCACTCTTTTATGTGAATAGCTGTTGCTAATGCTAGCTGTTGCTAACACTAGCTGTTGTGGCTAACACTAGCTCCACTGACGGTACCTGCGAACTGTCTGTCTGAAGTTCCTTTGGCTCCGAACTTGGTGACTAGCTTCCCGTTGGCCTGGAAGATGAAGACGCAGCAAGCCTTGTTGTCCACGGTGATGATGTGTCCATTCTTGTCCACGGCTACACCCTTGGGTCCCATCAGACGGCCCACGCCTATCTTGCTCTGCCAGGAGCCAAGGGAGATGACGTCATGTTTAAATGACTTTAGACAAACACTAGGAATTCCTGTACTCCCCACCCTAATCTACTACTTCTTAACCACCAGGAAGAGAAATTCAAGAGTGTGTTGATGGGGCAGGGTAGTGTAGAGGCTAGTGTGTTTGAATCCCAGTCGAAAGGTAGTGGGTTTGATCCCCAGGCATCCTTGAGCAAGATGACCTAACCCTTACCTGGGTTCTGAATTACCTTATGACAGGGTTCTGAATTCACTGTATGCATGTGAAGAAACGGTACATGGGTAAATAAGCGTCCGCTAAATGGCTAAATGGTAAAGAAATGGAGGTCCTTCTTCACCTTGAACTTCCCATCCGAAGAGAAGATGCTGATCCAGTGGTTGTCGTAGTCAGCCACGATGATGTCACCGTTCATGTCCACCGTGACGCCGGTGGGGCGCTGCAGCTGGCCCGGGGAACGACCTCTGACCCCAAACCTCATCTTGAACTGGCCGTCGTTCGAAAATATCTGAGAAGAAAACAACATTAAATGTATGTATAATTACTTCATAATTATGGATGTCCCATTAATGTGCATTGTGCAATGGAATGAGCTGAAGTTACACCATAGAACAAAGAAAATAAACGCAAGAAGGTAAATACGCTCACTTCGCTATGGAAATCGGCCATCTTTTCCTATAGCTCAGTGGGCCAAGCCGCTGGCACTAATGGAGAGTTACCGTTGTGGTGAACTCGGGTGGAAGCTACCAAAGTTAAAGAGCTTGGCCAGCATCAGCATCATGTCGGTTACATTTGCACACCGCCCCAACAAAACCATAAAAAAAGGATTATGGCAAGAGCCATTAAAAAGAGATGTTAAATAGAAAAGTGACTCATTCTCCTTATTTGAAAGCATTACACTAGCAGGAGTGTGGAGGAGGAAGAGGTTTCCTATTATTATCATCTCAATCGTTTTCTAATGACAACAACATTCATACTGCGCAGGAAAATGAATAGCTTGAATCGGCACCAACTATTTGGAAGATAATTAAACTTAAGCACTCTCATCAGCAGTGAAAAGTTATCAGTAAATCACTAATAAAAACATTTGGTTTAATGCGTACCAGAACCATTCATCTTAAAAATGTATTTTAATGGCCAACCTGTATACACTGGTTGTTGCTGTCTGCGACAACAATTCGCCCGTTGCTGGACGTGGAGATGCCTTGTAGGTTGGTGAACTCTCCTTTATCCCGCCCTCGAGCTCCTGTCAATCAAATCAAGAGGATGAAGTCGGTATTTCATGAACATCCCGACATCCACGGTATATTGTAGATCAATACATCCACCCAGGCAAGCCAAGTCATTGAGATATTGAACAGGGAATGATTATGATTTGCTGATTATGTTAGAGCTGGTTATATATATCAGTATCTGAGAGATTTTACACAACGTGGGTGAGGAATTAGGTAGATGAGTTTTGGGTCCGAACCAAGTTTTGGTTGTGGTTTAGGTTTGGGGTTTAAGTAAGGCCGGACGGGGGTACTAGGTTTAAGTGGTTTGGGTGAGGGAGTTTTATTGTAATGTTTGGGTACTGGTTTTTTGAGTGGGGGGGTTTTGTTAGCAGATTGAGTTATGGTTTGGATTCTGGTTTGAGTTATGGTTCAGGTTATGGTTTGAGTTATGGTTTGAGTTATGGTTTGGATTATGGTTTGAGTTATGGTTTGGATTATGGTTTGAGTTATGGTTTGGATTATGGTTTGAGTTATGGTTTGGATTATGGTTTGAGTTATGGTTTGGATTATGGTTTGAGTTATGGTTTGGATTATGGTTTGAGTTATGGTTCAGGTTATGGTTTGGCTGTTGGGGTTTGGGCTACGGTTGGCCGGTAGGTTCTGCGCAAGGCCTGACGTCACTCACCCACTCGGTAGATGAGCTCGTCCTCTATGGGGTTCTCCTTCTTCTTGGTGGTGCTGTACATGCTGGACGGCCGGCGCACCGCCTTCTGCCTCACGTGTCCTCCGCCACCGCTGGGCGACTTGACCCGGCGCTTCACGTCGTCCGGGGACTGCAGCACGTCCGACGGCTTGACGGCCCGCAGGCGGAACGGGCTCCCCCTGACGGGCTGCTGGTACAGCAGCAGGGAGAAGCTGTACTCGCCCTCCGACCGCACGGTGTAGCCCACCTCGTACGTGCCGTTCTTATTGTCCACCACCTCCACCTCGGGGCAGCCGGTGCCGTCCGCCGACACGATCTGCGCCCGCAGCGCCGCGTTGCCGCTCCTCACCAGCTCGCTTTCCTTGTCCTTGGTGGTGACGGTGACGGTGGTGGGCTGGCCCACCAGCGTGTGTCTCAGCCCCCCGCCCGTGGCCACGCTGGTGTGGCCCACCGCCCCCGTGGTGATGAGCACGCCCAGGTTCTGGATGGAGCGCCGCAGGCCCTCCGTCTCCACCTGGCACTCGAGGTGGCCGTTCTCGTGGGGCTGCTCGGGGAAGGTGTGGCGGGCCAGGGCGCTGACCCGCTCGCTCATCTGCTTCTGGACCAGCAGCACCTCGGTGGCCGAGCCGTGGCTCAGGGCCTGCTCTGTGAAGCTGCAGCTGGCCTGGATGTTCTCCTTGCCCCGCAGGAGCGACGCCAGCTGGGCCTGCAGCACCTGGAGACATCAACGCCACCGTCAGCCATGTTGGACCGTGCTGATTCATTTATGTTTCTGAATAGCCTGGGAAACCAGAGGAAACTGCAAGCTTGTGGTTTATTTGTTCTGCCAGATGGTGCGGTCCCCCTCCCGTTCAGACCCGTTTTCTAAAGTGGAGCGGGTATGATACGATGACTGCACAGAAGAAGGCCATTGAGGCATTTTCATGGACATTAACAAGGCTGCCACTGATGCGGAACTTTCTGTTGAATTTGCCATTGTGACAGTAACAAACTGGACGGTATATTCTCTCTAAAAGAAGATGTTTATGCGTGTTTATGATTTAAGTGTGAGAGAGGGCCCTGTTAGCAATGCAAACACCACTGTCCTCAGTCTCTACCCTGTAGTCATCCTTGAGCAAGATGCCCTAACCCCCTACCTGCTCCTAGATGACATGCATCTTTAAATCGTGTCAGCCTATTTAAGATACCATCTTATTGTGTCCTTAAAGAGCCAATGCACTAACAACAACTGAGAGACAACAACAACAAAAACCTCCCCATGGACAAAGGGAATTAACAGAAGCTTGGTAGAGGAGGACCGTGCTGACCTTCTGCTTGGTGCTGCAGATGTTCTCCACCTCAGAGATCAGGGCGTTCTTCCTCAGGTGCATGGCTTTCTCCAGCTCCTCGAACGTGTTGCTGATCTCAGCCACGGCGTCGTTCTTGCGGTCCGTCAGTTGCTTGGAGATCTCATTCACCAGATCGATGGCTGCCGTCAGCTGGGGTATCCTGTCAGGAGATGGGAGAAGGAGAGATGGAGGAGAAGTGATGGAGGAGAAGTGATGGAGGAGAAGTTTTTGGTTGAGAGGGGTGAAACTCGGTCTGGTTTCCAGAATACTGCTTGCAGGACGTATGCATCAGGGGTTTGCAACCTTTCTTATGCCAAGGGATTTGCAGAATGTGCTAAACCCTTTGCTAGGACTTGGCCTTAACCAAAACAAAAGATAATCGTAGCAAAAGTCTATCTTAGGTACAGGCCTGTATTTATTGGGATTGGCATAATTTGATAGATAAGTACAGATGTTGTTTTATAAAACATTTTGAAATTGAATGATTTTTTTATAATTCTATTATTTATCAGCATAAAAGGAACCAAGCTGCTGCTATTGCCCAACAGTGCCCTCTAGTGTAGGAGCCCCCCGCCCCCCCATGGGACGCGACCCATAGATTGAAAGGTCAGGATGCGGTACCCAGCAGGGATATGTACCTGTTGCGTACGGTGTCCAGCTGGTCGTTCAGGGCCATCTTGTGCTGCTCCAGCACGTCTCTGAGAGGCACGGTCATATGCTCCCGGTGCTCGCCCTCCGTGCACTCCAGACACATGGCCGTCTCGCACGACTCGCAGTAGAACTCCATCACCTGCAGGGGGCACCACGGAGCAGCCGAAAAAAAACCGGAACAGTTAGGTGGAGCACAAGGGCTGGAAGTTAAAGGGGTGTTTGAGGGGTTAAATCACACATGTGCACACCCCACTCACGTGCTCACACACACATGCTCATCTAAAGCTAGACTTGAAGCAATGGGCGAGTAGTAGGCCTAACCCTAAGCCCTGGCTGTCTAGACCTAAACCTAACAGTACTTATAGGCCTAAGTGGGCTAAATAGTCAGTGTGATGCACCGTTTGTAAAGTGTGCGGACAGACCAGGCACGCCCATGGCATTTATAGTCGCTGTTTGGCCGATACATACATTTCAGGAGGTCTGCGACATATGCAAAACCGTATAAACTAGTTTTAAACCTATAGGTAGTAGGCTTGCCTTGCTCTCGTGGTATGAACAGGAGTGTTGAAGCCGTGACAAACCCATGGGCTAGTAGGCTTAACCCTTTAGGTAGTAGCAGGCCTACTTGCCACTGTGGTTGGGGCAGGAGAGACGTTATGTTTGACCCAGTAGGTAGAAGGCTTAACCCTTGTTAGTACTGGTCCTACCCCTAACCCTATAGGTAGTAGTAGGGCTAGACCTAGTTAGTACTAGGCCTATCCATATAGGTGGAAGTAGGCCTCCCTTTCCCTTGTGCTTGGGGCAGGATGGCATCTGTGTTTAACCCTACAGGTGGTAGTAGTACTAGTATTAGCAGTAATAGTAGTCGTAGTAGTTCTAGCAGGCCTACCTTGCCCTCGTGGTTGGGGCGGTGGAGCGGTTGGGGTTAACCCTACAGGTGGTAGCAGAACTAGTATCAGCAGTACTGGCAGTCGTAGCAGGCCTACCTTGCCCTCGTGGTTGGGACAGGACAGCGGCTGTGCGGCGGCCACGGCGCTGACAGACTCCAGGCCGCTGGAGGTCTCGGGGCGGCTGGTGCACTCCGGGTCTCGCTGCAGGACGTCCATCAGGTTGGTGATGAAGAAGTTGTTCTGCAGGGCCGACACGCCCTTCTCCGGGAGGATGGACGTCTGCCTGCACACTGGGCAGGACAGCGTCAGGGACTGAGGCGGGATGTAGTTCTGTAAGCATCTGAAAACGCAAGACGAACAGAAAAAAACAAGATAAAAGGGAAAGGAGGTTAAAAGCGCATTCCACTCTTGGCGTTTCGTGTCGAGTCGTGTTTGTTGATGTTTAGGGCTTTTATAGAGATCCCACTACTGGTTTCACGTGTTTTCACAATCAAAATGAGTTCCGATGACCCGAGCCCTCAGAGGATCGAGAGCCCAGTGGGGGAATGTAAGACTGCTGATGAACAGGAAAAACTGACCCCTACTTCTTTTGACAAGGGGTTTCAATAGGTGCACCAGCTGGGCAGTCATAATATAGTCTCCCTCTACTTTATTACTAAATGTTCTTCAACTTCAACCAGCTCTGCATGTAGTGAACCCTATGTTTACTCTAAATCCTTGCTCTACAATGGACTGTCAGTAGGGGGCTGAACTGATTCAATTCTGCCTATTTAAATCTCCTAGCTCTTTGCGAGACATTACTTGACTAGAAATAAAAGACGAGATCAGTGAATTTTTGTTATGTTTCCATTCAATAAATAATTGTCATGATAAAATTTTATTCAAGCTACCATAAAGCTTTATTATTGACTTAAATTCCAGCCCCCAATGTAGTATCAAATAGAGACTCTGACATTTATTTAAACAGATTTAACTACATCACATTCTCATTATACACTGTATAGGAATGAATGTCATCAATTATTAAAAATGTAGGTAATGTGTTTTGGAAAGTCATCTTGGAGCCAGAAGTTTTGGCCCTATTAAAAAAAAGTTAGCTCCTGACATCATAGGAGAGATATGTCGATGACAGCATCACTGGTGTATGGGACTAAATGCTATAATTCATATTATTACATTTCTGTAAGAACAACATCCTAACCACTACCACAGTCATTACTTATTGCTTATTATTAAAGGATAACTTCTGGATTTTTTCCACCTGGACCCTATTTTCCCATCATTTTGGGTCTAAGGGACTAATGCGTCCAGTATTGAGTAGAAACACTGCAGCCGTCAACTGCGAAATGGGCTGAAATGGAATAATTTGGGGCAATAGCACCCCATCAATGTATGTCCTCTAAAAGTGCTTGTTTTTGCCACTGACCGGCTGAGCTTGTTATTTAGGTGTCTGACAACATTATGGAAAGGATCCCTACAGAGAGGCGTCTAACTAAGTCTCGCTCAAGGAGAAGTCTCGCTCTGAAATCTCGTTGCAGGAAATTTCCCTATTGTCGTCACAATCTCAACCCTCCTTCACCCAAATCTTTTAGAGGACACTAAGCTTTTGTAGTCCAACACAACACTTTCCACCACTCCTCTCTCCAACCCCAACTCACGTTTCCACCACTCTCTTCCTGCAACAACTCAACTCTTGCAAGATTTAAGAGCCTCTGTCTGTGAATTTACAATTTGGTAATTTAGCAGATGCTTTCATCAAAAGTGACTTACAGTCTTTTATGTCATTGCAAGCCCCTTCCCACTAGGCGATAAAGCCACCGATAAGGAGTCTGCCGACTCAAATCGGGGAGAGGGGGGGCTATCGGGGCTGAAGTCGGCTCTGATTGCGTGGAGTGTGGGGGGTCTCAAGACATACAATTGTGCTGCCCCCCATAGAGTCTGGAGGGCAAAGTTATTTTCAAACCAGTTTGATATTATCGGGCCCCGACTCTCGTATTTTGGTTGGGGCCAAGACTGAAATCAGTGATAACCATGGCAACAGCGTCATAAAACATCCATTTAACGGATGACTCATATCTGGATTAAAATGTTGACAAATGAGACTCAACTCCATTAATTATTCTTTGGGACTTTGAATGGCTTAAACTGCTGCTTAACTACCAGAGCAACAAGTACTTTTGTCTAACCTGCATAAACACTGTCTTGAAACGGTGCTGGAAACGGTCATGAGGGGTCGATAAATCCATCATCTATTATATAAATTGACCCTGCAGACCTCATTCCCGTCTATGTTAGGTGTTCTGCGAGATTTGAACTCGGAACCTCTCAAATGAAACTGGGAGTCGAAGGCCTTAACCACTACAATATGTTGCTGTGATTTGAGTTGAGTTTTTGATTACGTTTGAAGGTTTTTAACGTATTTAAAGTTTTAAATAATGTCTTTTAAATGTCCTGTGCAGTAGGGACTGATGATGCCCAGGGCCAGACATGGGGTGAACTTACTTCTCGCAGAAGGTGTGGAGGCAGGGTAGGACCTTGGGGTTGTGGTAGTGGTCCAGGCAGATGCTGCAGACCAGGAACTGCTTGTCTATCTGCCGCACCACCGGGCTGGTACTACCACTCTCGCGCTTAGCCATGGTGAGAGACATTCACGACCAACTCAGATAGACCGATCGATTAACCTGATCGTTTAACCTGAGAGACCGAGAGACAGAGAACACTGCATTACACAGATGCCATCAATCCATTATCCACTTCAGTCTCAAGTTTCAACATTCAAAAGGGTTTTATTGGCATGGAAAATGTACATTTACATTGCCAAAGCACATCAAGTCAAATAAGAAATTACAACGATATATTGAAAAGAAGTCACAATCACACATTTGTTTATTAAAATAGTTTTTTTCTTAATGAATTTGACCAACAAAGATGTCATACAGAGAGGTATTTACTCCTCCCTAGAACCGGGCCATAGAATGCCAGTTATCCCTAACCTCCAGCAAACTGAGCTATACCCACGACTTAGCAAGGAGACTTAGCAGTGAGACAGAGGGTGAGAAAGAGAAATACAGGGACAGTTAAACAGAGGGTGAGCAAGGGACGGACAGAGACAGAGACAGACAGACAGACAGAGGGTGAGACGGAGAGAGAGACGGAGAGAGAGACAGAGAGATGAGAGGTTTGGAGAGACTAGATCCTACATTGCCATCAGGGTGTCTAATATCTCTCGCCCCATCCACTGTCTCTCTCTCTCTCTCACCCTTGACCAATCCTCTCTCTGTCGCCCCTCCTCTTCCTCGCCCCGTCCTCTTTCTGTCCCAGTCCAACGCAAGCAGCAGGAAAAAGTGAGTCACAACGACTACTGGCCGGGTTCAGGAGAGACAACAGGAACAAAAAACTACCTCCCAAAATAGAATGCACAGCAAAACGCCTGACATGTCAACACTACACCATTTATTCAGCCCATGTAAAAACACAATAGAGTGAGACAGGTTATTAACTTTACGTTTTCTTCAACGTTGCCTCAAGATGAACGGACGGAATGACAACTCCCTCATTACTGTAGACAAATAAAACACAACTGAATATGTGTGAATAGAATAAAACAATGTCCTCATCTCTCTCGACTAAAAAATACGATTTTAAAATGTTTTAACGTGACATTTCATTGATATACGTTTGATTTTTACTCTTGTTTTTTATTGCCAGTGTAAAGTGTCTTTCAGTGTCAAGGAAAGCGCTATATAAATAAAATGTATTATTATAAACGTTGGAAGAAAGAGCGATAGAGACTGCAGGACCCCCTACTGTGGCTAAAATGAGGTTGAGCAACGAGGGAACCCATTCAAAATAAAAGCTCATTCTGATAGGACACTTGGGTGTAAATAAACACGTCCATGCTGCACAAGACAAACTCCCTGCGTTGTTATTTAGTGTTTTTAATTTAGCGTTTAGTGTTAGTCCCATCACAGCAGGTCTTAGGATGGTATTATGGGATAGAAGAGATGCCATTACATGGTACAAGTGTATCAGTGGGTCAAACACAGATTACCGATGCGAACCAAATGTCACGCTACATCTGTCATATCACATACAAACACAACAGATTACAGGCGACACACGCACCCACCCACCCACACAAACACTTCTGTAATCTAATCTGTCGTTTCTTTTGTGTAATGTCCACTCAGTACTGATTTTCCGTACACAATCATTTGTCCACTATAATCGTTTTTTTCCCCTTGATCTCCAACATTAAACAGCATTTAGACCGCCATTGTGTATAGTGACTTTTAGAAAGCCATTCTGTATAGTGATATAATTTAGAGTAACACAGGATGTTAGTGCAGTGAAAAACATTTTTATTTTGATAGAGGGATAGAGGAAGTCCTGTCACAAGAGCCAAAACCGGTTTTGGCTCTTGAGTCCCAAATGAGTAAATTTTTTCTGCTGTTATAACCTGATTGCTGTACTGAAATTCAATTTGAACTTTACTTACAGAGTGAGAGTGAGAGCCAAACTCATCTCAATGTTATTTTTATAGTCCTTCATCACAGTTCCAGTCTCAAAGGGTAACACAGGCCACATCAACAGCCACCTCCCCCAGCCTGCTGAAGGGCTTAAAGGAAAACTTCCCCAAAACCCAGAGGGAGGAAACCCCCTCTGGGATGGACAAGGAACACAGAAGAAAGGTCTCACCTTCTACGGACGGCCAGGAGTGTAACAGATGCCTACTGGGCATAATTTTATGAATTTATACTTTACATTTACATAAACACTTTTAGGCACAAAACAAACCTATATGGCCCAGACAGACGTAACCCTGAGCAAGGGGTTATCTGAGTGCTCCACATCCCACAATGATAAACCAGCAGCTTCTCCCCAGATCCAATTTACTAAGAGCAGAACAAGGCTGGTGACCACCACCAGAACCACCGCACCTCAGCCACACTTCACACTCCACCCACAAATACTACAGCTGGTCGAGGTGGCAGACCCTGTCAGTTCTGCTCATGCTACTCCTGCGGGCATCAGGGCTAGCTAAAATGGCAGCCCAACATCGTGAAGTCCTGTTAGAAAAGTTAAGGAGTCGATGGAATGGGACAAGCCAGAATGATTTCAGTTTGCTGGTTAGATACATTTTTAAAAAGGAGAGTTTTGACAAAACCATTGAGAACTAAACTAAACAAAAAACCAAACTAAACACACTTTTCCTGTTGTTGGAGTGCAGTGCAGCGCCTCATGCCTCACATTTACATTGCATTTACATTAAGCTTGTATCCAAAGCAAATTAAACGTGATTTTTTATTTTTTTAAATAATGGTAGTGCTTACATTAGCTACATTTACATTTAGTCCTTTAGCAGCAGAAGTTTCTATCCTAAGTGACTTAAAACAAGCAAGGTTGAGAACGATCAAAGCATTCAACCAATGTTCAAAGATAGTCAAAATTGCAGCAGCTAAAAAAAACTGTGCAGAGTAGCTATTTTGAAATGTATCATCACATGTCGCTTGTCATATATTCTCATGTTCCATGGATCTAGATTGAATTCCAGCAACAGGACAAGTGTGTGTTTTGTTTTTCTTTTTAATGGTTCTCAAAATGTCTCATGTCACACATCATATCTCATATCCCATGTCCTATCCCTGATCTCCCCGTCAGTCCAGGTCTGAACTCTACACTTCAACCGGCAAACAGGGCTCCTTCGTTATCTCCACCAGAGGATGTTATTCCGTCTGTGTCGGCAGGAAGCAGT
>OOFG01001674.1:0-12652 GCA_900323295.1 Molva molva | reverse complement strand
CAAACAAGATTTTCCATTACCCTTCTCTTCTTGTAAAAGGGTTTTAATAGTTTTTAATAGTCTAACCCTTTTTATGAATTAATGTTGACTTGAGCAGAGATATGCTAATGTATGAGTCATTTTCATAATACCCGACTGGTAAAAAAATTATCGAATACCACGTCTTGGTACAGTTGGGTCACTTCAAAAGCACATTTTTAATTTTTCATGAAAGGCCTGCAGGGATGCTGTGACTATGAAGTCTCTTCTTTTCTCTCGATTACATTTCTTTATTTATTGAGAATAAAAATAAGTTGACACTCCATGGGGTGTGATATGATGAATGGGCCTTTTTCATGAACCACAGACTCTGACATCAACCACAACGTATACACTATGTAGAAGACATCGTCATCTTGATCCCTTGTGAGAGTTATTGAGGCAGTATTGGCCTTTGTTATAAAAACCTGACCCACACCCCTGATCCTTGATATCACCTTGGCTCACAAAAAGGTCCAAATACCGACAACCCAAGGATTCTTGGCTGGCCTAGAGGCTTGTGAACACAAGGGGAAGGTGTTTGGCTGGTCATGAGTCAGATCTTAGCCTACTTCAAGGCATACGCGGTTGTCATAGTGCCCTGGTGTGTGTCTGCAATCTAGTACTCGATACATGGGCTTATCTTAAATCCAGTGAACCATCAAAGTCAAATGTGAAATGAGTGTGAGAAGTTTGTTTCCAAGGTGATTAACCAACATGAGGTTGCTGGAATTTTTGTCTTTCGATCAAAGGAAGGTTAAGATCTACCAAAAAACGAATTTGACAATTTCGCTAGCTTTCTTGCTGATGGCCTCAATCTCTTATAATACTTTTGTCAATGCGTTCCTAAAATCCGATTAGACTTCCCTGTATGTGCTTGCACTTAGTAGTGTTCCTATTTACTTATTTAGCAGACTTAAGGAGAAGTTAGGGGTCACGCATCTTGCTCAAGGACACCTTACATGCGGGGTGCAGACTTTGGCAATCAAACCCGTACATTTCGGCTGGGAGTCTACAACCTCGGCACGACACTATAGAGTTTTTTTTACTAATTAAAAACAACCTATATTGACTTGCCAACCACTGGACCCCAGTGATCCGACACTAACAGCCCCAATGCCCTGTGGACGTTGTGGCTTGAGGCTTCGTCGTTTGGTGAGGAGGCCGCATCTCAGTAAACATGGCCTGGGCCACACTGTGGTCATGTCTACAGCACCGCTGTTGCTCTGGTTCACATCTCTCCTACTGGTTGTAGATCCAGTCATGCTTGCGTCATGCATGAGCATTCCTCTCTGGAAACTCTGCCTCTGTTTTAGACTGTAACCCTAGTCTTTACAGGATACAGAATTGCCCAATTGTAAATTTGCAAAAATGCAATACTTTTTAGCAATTTTAGCCTAAATCAATATTATAGCAGCACAAATGTCTTCAATCACATCCCAGTCTGCTTTATTTTCTCTCCTGCTAATATTGACTATATTGAACATAGAAACATACCATCACACAACGGCACCCAGTAAGATGACAATGATGTTCCCCACTTAGTTTCTGAGTAGCCTCTCTGAGTCACGAGAGGACAGTAGTTGACAGCAGTTACCATGGCAGTGAGTGCATAAATAATATTACTTTCTCTGCTATAATTTCCCCATGCTCATCCTGAAGTGTTATTATAGGCTATTAAAAATGATTGCTTGTGGTGTTGGTGTAATGTTGCATTGCAAATCCGGCCATACACATGTCACATCGCATTTATTTGCACATGCGCATGTTGCATTGCACACATACAAATGTATTCTTACCCTTTCTGCTTGAAGGTATGTACCTTCCTTTAGTAAGGATTTTATACAAGTCTGACATAAAAGTACAACATCTTATTGAAGTCAAGGTAACAGTCATCAACACCATTCCTTTGGGTCAGCATTTCATCCAGAGAGAGAGAGGGACTCTAGTGTAACCATAACAATATCAATAAACGCCAATTCTACTCAATAACCTCTACGCACACGGCCATGGCCTTTGTGGTGACCAAGAAGCACACAGAATCAATTTCATTTTTAAAAGTATCCAATGGCCTTATTCCCATCGGTTTGCCGGGGTTAACACCACTGAGCTCCTTTTGAGTGGAGAAATATTCCTTACATACAAATCCTATCCCCTGCTTTAATACTGGACATCTTAATAGATCACAAATGACGGAAAATGGTTACAGTGGGACCTGTCTCGTAAAGTTGTGGCTCCGCCATAATCTTTTGATTTACCGTCTCTCCTCTTTCTATGCGTAACCCCCCAAAATCCCCCTCCCCTTCGTTATTTAATTTTAAGTCTTGTTTATGGGATTTTCGTATTGGGTTAATGATATATGAGCGATTTTAAATGTTCTGTGACTCATTGAAAAAAAATGCAATTCATAATTAGGTCCGTTCTCTGTTGGGGCACCAACCCTCTTGCTCTCTGCCCTGTGTGACACACACACACACACATACTGTACAAGAACATAAACACACACACGTACACACACACATACATACAAGCACACTCCAACACACACACAGGCATACACTCACAGACACAGGTTTTTATGTCCAACCCATATACTATTCATTGTCCCACTTTGTCAACAGGCGCAGCATGTGGCCAATTAATGAGTGAACTGAGCTGTCGTAACGAACAGGCCATGCTTTATATCTTTATTCTGTCCACTTGGAGCAGAATTAGGCAGAAAACATAGTAAAAACCCAACTCTAATAAACAGGGACACGCTTTTAAATAAAATCTTAACCCTAGCTGCCTGCCTGTCGACCTCACCTAATTGTTTTTGTATATTTTGGGAACGCCGTTGAACGTTGTGTCAAACACAAACTACTTTGGAGTATTACAAATATATACTTTAGATACATAGGCCTACATATACACAAACACAATCACAGTTGACAGTTGTCACCAAAAGCCATGATTAAAAGAAGGCTACATACTCCTAACTGATGGCAAATAACATTGATCAATAATAAAATAAAATAAAAGACCACGCAATAAAATCAACTTATGAAGTGAAATTAACTGGATTGATTTAACCTCAAATACATATTGTTCTGGAATGGAAGACTACTGTTAATGATGATTTGTGGGCTAGACGTCTAGCCTTGTGGGAATCTTAACAAATAAATCATATATAAATCAATAGTGTCAGATATTCAATCAATTAAAGTATGCAGGATAATGTTCACTCTTTTTTGGGGAGGGAATTTAATCAACAGTTAAGTGCTGGACCACCTAGCTTACTTAGCTCATGCAAAGATGAAAGTGAAAGGGACATCTGGAATATGCTTTGGTGTTTGTGACTAAGGATTCATGGAATGTGCTTGCTAATTGGGTAGCGTCTGGAGACCTATTTATATAGTGTATACAGAAACTAAAGTATGCTAGCGTAGTGGGCCTCATGCTTTGTGTATACGTTGGCAATGTTTATCAGTATTATCTGTAAGTACCCCAACACATACATTAATATGGTTCCTGGATTGTACCATGCATTTTTGGTTTAGTCTGTAAAGGAGCATTTAAGCACACTGAGAACATAAATCGGCATATAAACAGGGTATTGCGTCTCTCTTGCGTTAGTCAATTTTGCTTCATTTTGCAGATTAAATTTATTCCAAATTAATTCAGATACAGCTCATTTAGGAGCAGGCAGGTTATCTAGGAGCAGGCGGGCTATCTAGGTATTTCCCTCAAGGATGCCTGCATGGTAGACTCTGGACGTTAGGGATCAAACTTGGTACCTTTCATCTGGGATCACCCTAGCCACTACACTATCCTGCCCCTGCTGAAAACACTAAAGAGAACAGGGAGGCAGTATCCACTAAGACGTATACTTCCTGGGGTAGAGTTCATCCAGCTTCTCTCCCCAGGATGAAATCTCTGCGTGACTTGGCCTTTTCAGCAAGTTTTGTGATCTTTGGGGAACCCTGTGGTCTGGCATTCAAAGGGAAGACTTGCCTTTGCGCCATTTCACAATGAATTGAAGTAACTATGAGTAACCTAACCTTGAATCTATTGTAGGACTCTTTGAGTCATGTTAATTTAATTGGGGAGGAGCGTTCCCATTTTTTGGTTCAAACGTTGCGAGTAAGCAGGGAAAATGTCATGTCTTAGGGAAGACTGCCATCGTGTGGTCCAAAGATCTTGATCAACGGTTGTTTTTTCGCCATGTCACACCAATGTCTGGCTCTAGCATTAGAAACATTGTACCAAAAGGCTCACAAACAATTTATATTATATAGTTTGTTCCTCAGTGGCTTATAGAGTAATTTATTTACTCTAGACCAGATAACTGCCTTTTGTGCTACAAAGAAAGCATGCGAGGTGAGACTTTCCATACTTTTTTTCAATCTCCATAGTACACAATCAGGTTTTACTACCAGAATTCTTCTTGATCAATATGCAATAAGATTTCAACATTAACTAAATAAATGTATACCCACATTTAAATGCAAACCAAGAAAAAAATGAAAATACAAATGAGTGTTTTCAAATTCTTTATTTTGTTCATTTCAAATTACAGCTATTGGATTATAATTCTGCACATTTCCCTCTCAAAATGCACAGAACAATGATTTGGCTTTTTATGTTGGTCTGCCTTGAACTGATTGAAAAAAAACAAACTTTAATCTTGCAGAGTAGCTCGTTGGGACTGGGAGTGCCCATGTTAAGTACATCAAAGCTCATCCATAATTCCAACCACTGATTAACTTCAGCTGTAGGCCGACTAACCTGGCGAAAATCATACAGACCCTCACCCTAGACAAATATATGGGTATACCATACAAATTCAATGATTCCAAATGTATTGCTTTAATGCATCCAATGTACAGTGAAAACTAACAGCACACGTATATGTGGCAGAGGGTGAAATACACCCACAGGAGTCAAATGGAACAGAGCGTTCTAAACATGTTCAGGCCACATTTGTTGGACCTTGGATTCACTTTCAACGGCACTACAGCATCAGAGAAAGGCGACAAGATTCAAAGATTAATTTTTGCACAACACATTAAGAGCATGTCACTTGTTAGACAGGACCTTGGGTTTGTGTGCATACAAGCCTAGAACAGCATGAATTTAACCAAAACCTGGGGGTCTTGTGCATGTGGATCATCAACATCTTGCTAATTATCATACTACAGCCAAATTAAAAGTGTGACGGGAGAATGTACACCTCTACGCGTTACTTCTGTGCTTCAGGAAGAAGAAAAAAATTCAAAACGCCATTTGTTTTCTTCAAGTTTTTATTATATAGATATATAATAAAAACGACAAAGTTTTTATTTTCCCGCACAATGTGAAAACAGACAATTCCTCTAGAAGAAGGTGTTGGGCCTCTTGGTGGTGAAGCGGGGAGCATGCTGGCGACGCAGAACTCTGTGGGGCAGAGGGAACTTGATCTTGGAGTCCTGCAGACAGAGCACAGGGGAAAACAATGGTTACGGACGAGCCCAAGAGTTACACTAGGAACAGTATAGACAGAAAACACCCCAGTTTACTGGCCACCGTTAACAGGAAGCCGTGCATTAAGACCGGACAGAAGAGACATCTGTCTCTTCTGTTCTTTTAACAGACTTGAGACACACGGAAAACCCAGTTAGGACAGACACCTGGCAGTTAAGAGCCAGGACCAGCTAAATCCACCATCTTAATCCAAGATATACAAGATAGTGTCTTTGAAAACCTGCGTGTGTGTGTGAATGGGGGAGAACTCACATGGAACTGCTTGATAGCCGGTCTGCGACACTTGTTGGCAGCAATTTCTTGGACCTTCATGATCTGAATGGCGTGGGCGCGGGCGCGATGACGAGCCCCCATGTCGCGATCTTATAAGGAGAACACGTATAAATATACAAACACGGCAACTGGACACTTCTACCAGTCTTGTCTGCATGTGCAGACAGTAACTCTACATAGCCACAAACCCATTTGGATAATTTCAACTCAAGTCTAACCATTTATGAATACTGCGCAAGAGCCACTGCTGGATGATAGGCAACACAATTTGAAGATAGGTTGGCACTTTGAACAGTGGTAGATATTTAGGTTGTGTGGCATCTACTTACAGCACTGTGTGACAGCTCCAGAGGTGGTCAGGTCCCGGTACTCTCTGTACATGTTGTGGGTGCCACTACGGGAGTCATAACGCAGCCAGATACCAAAGTTCTTCACCTTCAGTGGGGTCTTCTCATGTACCTGATGAGACAAATAAAAGCCTCTTTAGCAAAAAACAAATCAATTACCGATACTATTAGGAACGCATTGAGAACGGCAAATTTAGTGGTCCGAGATATTCACGTTCATCCGTTGATTTGAAAGATTCGTTCGCTTACCAGACCACAGTAGACGGTCTCTCCGGATGCCTTCTTCATCTTCCTCAGCTGAGAGACGAAGTACCAGAAGCGGGACTTGGCCACCACATGATTGGGGGCGAAGATCCTCATGCGGTACAGAGGAGGAGCAGGGTTCTTGGTGGAGGGCAATAGACGCCCGACCACTTTATATTCCCTCAACTGTCAAGTAAAGAAAAATGAAAAAGTTAATTTATGTTCGCCATAGGAGTTACAAAGTTGATCAGTTAGGGCGACGTGTTGAACCTTGGATTCACTTTCAACGGCACAACAGCATCAGAGAAAGGCGACAAGATTCAATGCTTGATTTTTGCACTGCAAATTCAGTCATTCCACACATGAGAAGCGACCTTTGTGTTTGCGTGCATACGAATATTGAGTAGCGTGTTCCGCCGACAACAAAAACGAATTGCTTGTAACGTTATTGAGGCCACGCACCTCACGTTAGCATTATTGCTAAAGCCGCTTGCCGGATGATTGGGTTCAATTAGGTTGTAGAGGTATTTTGCTGAAAATGGCATTTTCGAGGTGCCAGTTGGGCTACAGTCATGAATTGTATATAGTTAGCTCGTATCTGATCGCGATGTGGAGTATAATTTAAGAGCTCCCTTCGTCCACATGGCAAAAGAGACGCCATGTTGTATCGGCAGGAGCTGGGACGCATCAAACGTTGTAAATGGCAATACGAGTTAAAATTTCCCTACAAGTAAGTCCCAAACAACCACCATATCATTACTCAACGATATTCTTTAAAACGAACCGTGTAAAATACATTTAAACCGATAAATATAACGTTTACGTACTGTTCCAGACGCCTTCATGGTGTCTCTCGCGGACTGCCACAGTAAAAGAGGAAGTACATGGGCGGAGACTCCGCACGTCAAGTACAAAAAGGCAGGGCTTAACGAATTAATAATTTTTTTGGGGGCGATAATAAATAGATATTTTGTATGTTTAAATGTTTGGTTGCCAACAAACTATATGTTAAAATGCATCACACTAAAATACATTCATTTTAATGTCAGTATGAAATAACAATGTGTAAATAAAGCCATTCTGACATCTGTTAGTTCATATAAGGTAACAAAAAACAGTATCATTATGATTGAAAGATACACTATAACTAAAACGAAGATGCATTTATAAACAGTTTTATATGAAAAATATTATATGTTTATGATAAACCCCAAAACACTAATTTCTTCCGGCGGTTGTGACCCGAAAACATTTGTACGTCACTTCCGCTGAGTGGACACGCCGTACGAGATCTGCTCGCGCATCGCCTTGGTAGTTTGTAATGAGCCACAGATTTCTGGATCAATCTCGACTTATTCAGAATAGGTAGACATAGTGTATAAATGTGACAAGGTGACCCCACTAAGGTGAGATGTTCAGTATGCTCGTCTTTGTCTAAATGCATTGTTTGAGAGGGGGAAAGAAACGTCATCGTGAGGTTTTTTTCCCCCACATTGATAGGATTGAGGGAGCTAAGCATGCCGTTATTTCGCAAGGAAAGACCCGGTGTCGGTGCCGCTATGGGTCGGACTGGTTTATATCTCCCTCTGAGTCAAAGCACTTTGCTAGGAGGCAACGGTGGACGGGAGTGTGTTCATTGTAGCCCGACCACTCGGTGATCATCAGCTGATATTATGAACGAGTCAGCTAACGTTAGCTTCCCAGGTAGCTCGACCCGGCTAACTCTAACGTGACAGCTAACTTAGCATTGCGGTGTCAACTTTTTAGGAGTGGCCTGTCTCGTCTTGATGGCCATGTACCCACCTCGCCATTCACACTGAACATCTGTCAGATCACTTGAGAAGAAAAGTGTCTTTGTTGAACACTTCTCGACTTTGTTAATCATAATCATTTAGATGATCCCTATAGGACACCGTTACTAAAGTGTTAAGTCCGCGTTGCATCATTCCCTATCACGAGAGGTCATCTGCATGTTTCATTGTGTGGATTGAGATAAAGGGACTGGACTCTGTGTCACACAACAACAACAACAACAACAACTTTGGTTTGTTTCCGCTCTGGGGTTCTAAGGGTCATGGTGGTGTTTGTTAGGACCGTTCATTCTAGCAAGCTAATTGTTGAGCCTCTAGTGCTTAACGTTACACCGCTACGTTACCACAATAAACACCTTATAACGCACCATAAAAGCCTAGTTATAATATGTGACTCATATGTATGTTTTCAGTAGTTTAGTAGTCTTTTGGATATAACTACACAACAACGAAGGTGTAATATAACTTTCCAGTTCAGTATAACGAATGTAATTTTCCTCCAGATGTATGGAGTCTGCTTGATGGTAGCAGAGTGTGGTGAACCTGTATTGGAGAAAAGCTAGTCCACGGATGGCCTGCCAGTCTATCGCTGCAATCATGGACGAGCAGGCCCTGCTCGGGCTCAATCCAAATGCTGATGCCCGATACAGGCAGCGGGTAAGAATTTAAATTTTGTTATCCACATCTGGTTTAACATCTATGCTCAGTTTGCGAATTATAGATGATGATGTATTGTTTTATAATGGAGCACAACTACAATGGTTTAAACTGAGAACCTCGCTGTTGCTATCTTGGTGATATTTGGGTTGTTGTTTTTCCTATCCATTCATGTGGATATGATGACCAAGTAGGTGGAGGTATCCATTCCTCCTTTCACTAAACCAGAAAAACTTGAATACCTTTTTCAATGTTTGCAATAACAAACCTTTTCACTGGTCAACATGTTTGACTGTTTGCACTCTCTTCCCACCATGGATCTTATCTAATATCTTCATATATAATACTACAATCTACTTCCACTGAATATATGTGAGGTTGCGCTGCAGTATGAGTAATCATTTATTCAATCTTCTAAAACTAGTGTTCAAATGCCATCAACCAAACAAGTCATGCCTTTGTGTTTCCCCAGTGTACTGTGCCATAGCAGGGTGGAGCTTTGGTCATATCTGATTTGATGGACTTCAATTTACGGTTCATGTTTCCTTTTTTCCTCCCCAGGCCATGGCCTATTTCGAGCAGCTGAAGGAGTCCCAGGATGCCTGGGAAGTTTGCGCCGAAGCTCTGGCTAAAGGCATTTACAAGTACGTTCTCTAAGTAGACCTCGATCAAATAATACGCCTCTAGAAGTCCACACCTGCATAGCATTCGGATATGTTATTAGGATTACATATCTGAATGCTCAGTGGTTCATATTCACATTTTAAATACTGAACAGTATGGTGATTGTATTTTTTCCTTTGTCTTCAGTGATGACCATGTGAAGTTCTTCTGCTTCCAAGTCCTGGAGCATCAGATCAAGTATCGGTAAGAAAGGCGTCGGAACTCTCCTACAATATGTTTTGGTAATGGATGAAGTTTTGTGATGTGTAAACCTCTCTCTCTCTCTCACAGACACAATGGCCTGAGTGGCCCTCAGCAGCAGCTCATCAGAGAGACACTGATGAAATGGCTGCAGTGTCAGGTAGCTGCATATGGATACTTGTTACGTTATGAAGGGGGCCGGATCGTCTAGTGGTTAGGGTGTTTGACTCCCCTACGAAAGGGTTCTGGATTCAAACCCCAATGTCCCTAGTAGAATTGTCCTTGAGCAAGATGTCTAAGCCCTTCCTGGTCATTGTTGACAAGTAGCTTAAAAATAAATCCACAATTGCTTTGGATGAAAGCGTCTCCTAAATGACTTAACACTAATTATTTAGCCATTAAGGAGGTTGTTTTTTGTGTTACTTGGCTCTCGGCTAAGCCTTTTCAACCCAACACCCAAGCATCTCACTTGGCCTTGCTCCCTCTTTACCTCTCGTCATATCCGTCCTTCCAGCTGATGAACAGCCAGCCCGAGAAGCCCTTCATCCGCAACAAGGCGGCGCAGGTGTTTGCGCTGACCTTCGTCATGGAGTACCTGACCCTGTGGCCCAAGTTCTTCTTCGACATCCTGTCGCTGGTCGGGCTGAACCCGCACGGCGTGGACGTGTACCTGCGCACGCTCATGGCCATCGACGCCGAGGTGGTGGACCGGGACACACTGCACTCACCCGAGGCAAGGAATCTGATATACAACAGCACCTTTCAAGTAGGCACAAACTAATACAAACGCCACCTAATCTGTAACCCCCTTTAAGGTTTTTTAAATGGTGTTATGACTTGTTTAAAGGCAGGAGTCATAGTGGTAAGGTGTTTTGGGTTCAAACCTTAATGACACCTTTTTGGAACCCCCTGAGGAAATGTTTGTTATTAAATGTTTGTATTACTTTTTTTATGGCAGGAGTAGTCTAGTGGGTAGCAGGTTTGACTCCCAGATGTAAGGTTCTTGGTTCTAAACTCAAAGGCACCTGTTCATAAGCCCTTGAAGAAATGTGTATGTAATTGAATACTGATATTACCTGTTTCAAATGCAGGATAGTCCAGTGGTTAGTGGATGTTTGACTCCAAGCCTAAATGTTCTGGATTTGAACCCTAATCTCTACCTGTAGACTGTAGACTACCTGGCTAAACCCCTACCTACTCATTAATGACATGTATCTAAACAGCATCACTGGAAGGCGCTTTGGATAAAAGTGTCTGCTATAAATGGCAAAAATACATACATAAACATGAAAATAAGTCCTTATTTCTGACATTCAAAGAAAGCATCCATCTGTAACAGGATGCTCAAAGCTGCTCTGGGTGTGTTGTGTTTGAGTGTGCTGTCTGCATCAGTGTGGTGTCTCCCTGGCTGATGGGGGCATGCCTCATTCCTTTCAGGACACACGCAGGAACACCCTGATCAAGGACACCATGCGGGAGCAGTGTATCCCCAACCTGGTGGAGTCCTGGTTCCAGATCCTGCAGGCCTACCAGCAGACCCAGCCCGAGATCACCTGCCAGTGCCTGGAGGTGGTCGGGTCCTACGTGTCCTGGATCGACCTCAACCTCATAGCAAACGACCGGTGGGTTGATTCTCTCAAACATTTGGGGCAGAGTTGTTTTAAAGTTGCAATGTGTAAGGTTCAGCCCCTCCCAGTTAGTAAACGTGACCGTGCGTTCACACCAAAAGCGAAGGCGCGGCGCGAATACATACAAAGTCAATGCAAAGACTTGAAAAGATGCAAATTTTCCGCAGACCAAGCAAATGCATCATTCGCTTGAAGTATTTGAACTTTCCCGTGAATTTCGCTTGATGCTGAATCACTCGCTCGCGAAAAGTTTGCGGTTCGCCCGTGAAAAGTTTGCGGTTAGAATATTAACGCGAGTAGAATATTCATTTTGCTTTTGGTGTGAACGCATCTCGAAACTTTCAGAATTTAAAATAAAAACTTGATGATAATGTTCTTAGCAAGTTGAGAACATGTTAGCAAAAATAGAGGTACGGGCTGGCCAGCATTTTATATTCTTAGAATATATTGGTTATAGGATAACATTATTATAATCACTATTGATCAGCATTGACTACAGATATGTGCAGGTTATTTTAAGCTACGAGCTAGTTTAAATATTACATATTGCGTCTTTAATTCTAGAGTTGCTAGTAGCTCTCGTATGCTAGTCTGATGTTAAACTATGTACTGACTGATAACATATACAGAGGGATATTGATTTGATTTCAATTCAACAATATTGAGTATCTTCTACACGAATAATCTCTCCACAGGATTTATTACTATATATTCACATATTTCAGTACACCTGCTTCAAGATACTAAGAAACGAGTAACTGTAATCTGGCTATATTTAGATTCCTGTATCATATTTAATACATCATAAGATGGCCTAAGGGATGCCAACACTTTGTGTGCGAAAGTTGTGGCTTCTTAGTAAGGCCGTTGCCCTGGTGCTTGCAGGTTTGTGAACCTGCTGCTGAGTCAGATGTCTGTGGAGGAGCTGAGGGAGGAGGCCTGCGACTGCCTGTTTGAGATTGTCAACAAGGGCATGGACCCAGTGGACAAGACCAAGCTGGTGGAGTCCCTCTGCCAAGTGCTGCAGTCGGCCGGCTTCTTCCACGTCGATCAGGTATCGCTTCGCCCGTGCTTAAGACAATTGCGATTGAGGACCAGGTCAAAAGAGGCCAACATTACATTAAAGTAGCATTCTCCGGGTTAGGAGATTATGATATTTACGATCATGTAGTTGATCTTCTGGATTGGAATAGCGCAAGAGCCACTTCATTAAACACAAACCTATTTCCGATATCGTACTTACTACTTGTTTAATCTTATTGCCCAAATACCAAGTTTAAAGATCTCCCTTCCTGTTTCCGTCTCCTTG
>OOFG01001673.1:0-12865 GCA_900323295.1 Molva molva | reverse complement strand
TTATAAAAAAAAATATATATATATATAAATAAATAGAAGACCACATGGACTGCAATCCTGTAACATCTATTTACAACAATCGACAAACATCCAGATGCACTGTTTCAATCGTGGTGCTGTTTATTAGCATCATGACCAATAACGGCTTTGATCCTGCTGAATGACATCGTCCGTGTGCTCGTCTCAGCATGAGTTCCGCCTGGCCTACAACAACGTCAGCGCCGGTCTGATCCGCTACCTGGCCGTGAGCCCCGGGGGGCGCACCGTGGCCGCCGGCTTCTCCTCCGGCTTCATCGTCCTGCTGGACTCCCGCACGGGCCTGATCCTGAGGGGCTGGCCCGCACACGAGGGGGACATCCTCCAGATGAAGGTCCGTCCCGGCCCTAGACTGTGGTCCAGACCGTAGCCTAGCGTGTAGCCTAGCGTGTAGCCTAGACTGTAGTCTAGACTGTAGCCTAGACTCTAGCTTAGCGTGTAGCCCAGACTCTAGCCTTGCGTGTAGCCTATCGTGTAGCCTAGCTCGTAGCCTAGACTGTAGCCTAGACTATAGCCTACCCTACACTGTAGCCTAGTGTGTAGCCTAGCCTGTAGCCTAGACTGTAGCCTAGCATGTAGCCTAGACTATAGTCCAGACTCTAGCCTAGACTCTAGCCTAGCGTGTAGCCCTGCGTGTAACCTGCGTGTATCCTAGCGTGTATCCTAGCATGTAGCCGAGACTGTAGCCTAGCGTGTAGCCTAGCGTGTAGCCTAGACTGTGGCCTAGCAGGTAGCCTAGACTGTATTTGTATTTGAATGGTATGTGTGCGTGTGCGTGTGTGATCACATTTACTAGGTTATTGTGACCTTAGGGTTTATATATTTATAAGAAGGGGAGTCTTACAAATTAGTTTCCTATGTAAATCTCTATATGGTTCTCTAGTTTTAATAAGTTCAATGTTTCGATTGGATATCCGTCCTTGCTCATCCAATCTGCATTACTTTGATGCACAGGACTGCTGATATGCACAGCTTTGTTTTTCTGCAATCTTCGGCAAAAATCCTCCTCTGTGCAGGTTTAGTTTCAACCTTCAACTTTAAAGTTAAATCGGGAGTGAGCAATGTTGTAGAACAATATTTTTCTCTTCCAAGTACAGTGTGCTGCATGGCCAATGCCAGTCCAGCAGATTTGAAAGTGTGGCTACTGTCAATCTTCTATCATATGTGTGGGTATACGTTTGTTTATGAAAACAATTCAATCTCCAATTAATTGCACATATGCATGGGGCTCCAATTTGTGTCAATCCTAAAATCCCCAGTCTGCATTTTTTTATTTAAAATGTCAGAGTCTTTATCTTTTTGATAATTACCAACATATTCTTATATTTATTCATAAACTATAAACATTGCTTGGAGGAAATATCTGAGGGTAATTTGACATTCCAATAAACAGTGGCTAATTGGGTGAATAAATTACTGCCATAACTCTGACAGTGAAGATAATGAATATTTAACTTCCTAATGCATGAATTAGTATACGGTATTGTCACAATAAACATCCAAGTCAAATCTTTCCCTGGTCAACCCTTGAATGAAGTTTATTTAGGCGTTGCGCAATCCAAAACGTAAATGGCTGTTTCGTTTACATTCGATGATAAATCTCTGTCCCGGGACTCTCTGTTCCCTGACTCGTTCAAAGCTCCACGCTCAAAGAACGTCGCCTGTGATTTGCTCCAACATGGGGAACCGCCAAGCTGGCACTCGCGGCAATGCGGCAGAAAATAGACGGAACAGAACTTTATCAAAGTTTATGTCAGGCTTATGAGCGTTGCTAAAACAATACACCATGATGGCTGTTAATCTAGGGCAATCGTATCCTTGTTTTCAAAAGAAGTATTTTTATACTGTTTTTTTGTGATGTCACAACCATCATGGTTTCCCACCTCTGCTTTTGAATATTGGCACGGTGAGACTTTGGGCTCGCATCTCGGTTAGATCTTACTCCCCTGGCATTTGACTTTGACATTACATCAATGGCGTACGCTTTTCACTTTCTCAATGGGATCAAACACCTAATAAGACACCTGACTCGACAATGGCTCTTAGTTTGGAAAGTTTGAAAGTTAGAAAGAAGTCGGTTGTCTCATTGCAGTTCCTCTCACACACACACACACTGTTGACTGTTGCGTAAGACCCTTCTCCCTCTGATTGTCTTTCTGGACTTTATAATACATATAATGGAGTCACCATCACACACTCTGCTTCGAGTTGAAGAGCATTTGCAGAGCAGGAGTTTTTATTTTCACTTTTCTAAAAGGCCCAGCAGCTGGTAGGCTGGGGACGGGTGAACCCAGGCTGTGTGTAGTCAACAGAAAGCTGAGCAAACTTTATTTAACCCTGAATTTGGGGTCAGGGCCTTTTGGGTTATAAGGCATGAGTTTAGGCAAATATGGACACAAGTTACTCATTAGAAAAACCTTGACGGTGCTGTTTGGCACACATTGGACATGAAAAGCCCGCGGCCCACTGTCCAGTTTCTTGTCTTCTGCCTACTACCTCGCCTGATTAAACTGATACTCTCCTCAATGTGTAATCAAACTGATTGACAATAATAAACCGTAGTGGTGCTTGACTGGTGTTGCAGATGTGCAGTTACATCGCCTGCCGCATGTTTGTGACCCCAGAATGTTTTTTTTATGACGTGTTTTTATCGCAGGCTGCAGAAGGCAACCTGGTCATCAGCTCCTCCGCTGACCACTCGCTGACCGTGTGGAGGGACCTGGAGCAGAAGCCGCTGCGCCAGTACAAGTCTCCCTCGGAGCCCGTCCACGCCTTCGACCTCTACGGCTCGGAGCTCGTCACCGGAACGGTGGCCAACAAGATCGGGGTGTACTCCATGGCTGACATCTCCCTCAGCCCCGTCAGCAGCACCAAGCTCAGCTCCGAGAACTTCCGGGGAACACTCACCAGCCTGGCGGTGCTGCCCACCAAGAGGCTGCTGCTCCTGGGCTCGGAGAACGGCGCCATCCGCTTGTTTGCTTAGGCTGGAGGCGATGGCTCCCCCGCCACAGGGGCCAGAGCAGTGAGCGGGCAGGACGCACGTCGGCCCTTGCTCTGTGTGGGGTGCAGGGCGGTTGTGAAACTGATAAGGCGAGCTGCATACGCCTCAAATGTTTTTTTTTTTTTTTGTCCCCCTCCTACAATGAAAGCAGCCTTAGTGCAGTAGTTGAATTCCCTTTTACCCTGAAGGGATACTGCTGCTGCTTCGGGTCTGGGCACTGACCAAAATAGTAGACACAAGTCTTTCTCTTTTCTTCCACTGTTGAGATTTATTTCTGCACAGCGAATCACTAACTTGTGCTTAGAGAAGGCTCATGACTTTTTGCCTTTAGATGTGTATATATATATTCCATATCATAGGAGATTCTTATCTCAATAAGGTCAGTTATTATTTTTGAAAGAATGAATCTGAGGACCTGCTCAGGGGGAAGCAAATAAGGTTTGAGTGTACTGTTTACACTCTCCAAACAGATGCATACCAACCAACGCCAAAAACACATTGACGCCACCACCTCCTCCTTTGTTCCGTAACGTTTGTCCCCATGCTGAGTCTGAAGCACTGATGAAACTATGCAGTATTTGTAGAGCAATTTGTTTTTTGTTTGCATCCAAATTACTCTTTTGGTCAAACTTTTTTCCACAGTAGACTTTTTTCTAAACAATAAAGCTACAGCAGTCTGTTTTCATGTGGCAATTTTAGTGAATATTCTCAGCGTTTTAGTCTGCGTTGGGTCGTAAGCTCAAGTTACAATGCACAACTCTGTATCCTTCTGCACAATTAGGGTCTCAGTCACACACGGAGACACGTCGGATCTTAAGATGCTTTTTTTATTTTTGCCACATATTAATTACTTGAAGTTTCTTTCTGAATAGTCTTAACACAGGTTTTCAGACATGAATTATTGTATTAACAATCAGAGGGTCCATAGTAACACGGTTTTGACGTGAATTTTTAACATATGTATTTCAATTGTTAGGAAATCCATTGAGAAAATGTTAATGTACCACCAATGCATTGTCTGCACAGAAAAGCATTGCAGGAGCACATGGCAGGCCTCAAAATACTTTTGTATCATAACATTTCTATGTAATCACAAATACATTATAACTAGTTAATATCTGTTCCACTAATGGGGCAGATTACAAAAAAACTCATAATTTGTAGTCATGTAGTGCTTTTCTTGTTGCAAATTGCGCATATTAAATGGACACTCTTCTAGTAAACTCTCCTCATCATTACTCCTTTTGTCAAAATGCTCTACAGCCTCAAATGAATATGTCTGTTAGTAACTGTTGTCAAAAAAAAATTGTCTGTTTGAATTGTTTTCCTCTTTTTGCCCACTGATCAACAATTTCCAGGTTTTTTATTTTGTTTTACTTTATATTCGATTTGTAAACTTGGATTAAATCTTGATGGACAACTTTGCGTTGAAATCTAAACTCTTGCTACATATTGATATTCGGTTGTGATCCCAAAAAAATTCAAACACGAAGAAACAAATAACTTGATTTATTTATTAACTTGTTTAATAAAAAAACGACTTGATGACACATGTTTTAATGTGATTATTTGTCATTAGTCATCTACACTGAAATAGTCAGCTCGCCATTCCGAAATTGCCTAAGAAAAGTTATGAATGTGTCATTGGACAAAGTCCCCTTTTTTGTTTGTAAAATAATCCTTGTCAGCAGCAGTCATCAGCTCTAAAGAAACAAACAGTTTAACTGTTTAGACCGTTACATTTTGAAGCACTTCAAGCATTCAATTAGTTCCTCCTGGCACCTTCACCCCGCCATGTTTTAATCACCCCCACTCGTCCGACATCTGCCACAGCTCTCCTAAGTCTATCCGATCACAAGAGCTGACGTCATCTTGCGTATATTGTTTTACAGAATCAAAGTAATGTGTTCAGTACAACAGTGTAGTGACTCAAGTTTGTACCAATGATGTGTCATGGAATTGTCTGTACATGATACTGAGTAATCAATTGATTGGAATTGAGCACAGCTTGACCCTGATTTACTCTGGAGAGACATTTACAAACAAATAGTGACTGGTTTGAGGCCTCAATCAATGGGAGTTGATATTTAACTGGCCACTGAGCAACTGCCAATCTTTTACACTTGTGATTTCTGTCGTACGTTGTCGCTTTTTTTAGACACACTTGTTTTTTCACAATTTATGTTTTGTCCAATTTAAATTTAAAAGGTAAGATCTAATTTCTCGTGTATTTGATTTAGTTTTGTGCCTACGTTCATTTCAATGGTTATTGGAGGATATTAAATTATATTTTTGAGGTTATAAACAATCGAATATATTTTTCTTAATTAGTTAATGTTTCGTTAATGTTTCGCAAATCATTTCCAAAGTTTGGCATGGATTTTAAAGTGAATTTGGCAGACTTTGGCTTAGCTTACATTACAATTTGTACAATATTAGAATTTCTGCTTACAGCCTCATAGGACATTATGGAAAGCAGTGTTTACAGTCATTGTAAAATATGTATTTTTGTCTTTGTGATTCCTGTAGCAAATCTCAACTCTTGCCAGCTTTTATTTTGAAACTTTAGCTTTAGTTTTTTGTAGCTACTCCAGTTTTAATTGTATGCTTTTCATTGCAAATTATAAATGTTTTTATAAACTTTACAACCAGGTGTTATTTAGGGATTATCCCATAACTGTTCATGTTGACATTATTATTGTTCATTGTATTACACAACTGTTAAACAACTTTCTTATTTTTCCTCTGCTCTAGAAACTGTAAGAGCATGGACATACATCTGGCCCTCCTGTTGTTGTGTCTTAGCAGCAAAGGAATCACAGTAAGTAGCACATTCCTTTCATATATAGTTATTTATTTTGATGGTTGGATTTGAAGAAAACAGCCAGATTTGGAGAAAGCATACAGAGAAAGTTAGATTTCGAAAGTATCCAACTGAAAAAATCCCTCCCCTCCCTTCAGGCCTCCCTCAAAACCCCTCCCCCTGAAACATGTAACTAGCTTGCTAGCTTTAGCAACAGGTCTGCCTAGTATTGTGTTACACTCTGGTCATTTGCAATGAATGCACGGCCGTGAAAAATGAGTGCGTGCAGGTAGCCAGGTAGGTAGGTAGACGGACAGGTAAGCCATCCAACCATTTCATTCAGGAATGATTGAAATGATTGGACAGGCTTATAACAAGCCTGCGACAGCCACAGATATCTGAGCATTTCATTTATTGATTGCTGGTCGGGATGTAAAGAGAATTTCAACAAATATGACAAAAAATGCTTCATAAATAAATTACCTACCCTTGCTTTAACGCCGGATTCCCCTTCTTACAGAATGCCGAGGTGGCAGAGGTTATGCCTCTCGTTCCTTTACTGCCCAGCAAACCCACTCAGGTTAGAGGCTTCAACTCCTCTTGACTTGTTATGTTTACCCATCACTCTTCAAATATCTTAACATGACAAATTGTTTATACTTTAACAAATTCTGGGATTTCAGTGCTTTCACTACATTTCCTGTACACTTTATTATCTTAATATGACAAATACTTTATACTTAACAAATACTAGGATTTCAGTGCTTGCACTACATTTCCTGTATAAATTGCCTATCCTATCTTTAACGCTGGATTCCCCTTCTTACAGAATGCGTCGGTGGCAGACGTTATGCCTCTCATCCCTCAACTGCCCAGCAAACCCACACAGGTTAGAGGCTTCAACTTAAACTCTCATCTTGACTTGTTATGTTTTTCCCATCACACTTCAAATATCTTTATATGACAAATACTTCAAAGGATTTCACTGCGTTCACTAAATTTCCTGTATACTTTCCTCTCAGACAACAGCTGGAAATACAACAGAACCACTGACTAACAGTACACTAGAAGCAATGACTGAAGGTACACCAGGATCACCAGCTGAAAGTGCAACGCAGAATCCCCCATCTGCGTCCACCGACACCAATGACAAGAACGAGACGTTTTCAGAAGAAGATCTAGATGTACCTTGTGAGGCAGTTGGCCAAAACCCTCGTTCCCTACGTTTCATAGCCAAAGCCATCCAAAGAATTGGCATGCAGCTTCTGGAGAACTTGGAGCCAACGGAGAAAGAACCCAATGTGATCATATCCCCACTCAGCATATCATTAGCTCTCTCCCAGCTGGCTCTGGGTAAGCAGCATCCTTCTGAAGCCCATACACCTTCACGTCGCACTGGTTTAGTGTGGTTTCTATCGTATCTAGATCTGATCACATATTGTGTCAGAGGCTGATTCTGGATGCTACTGCACTATGTTCTGCAAGAAAATCTTGAACTTGTGTGTGTGTTCCCCATTCCTTTTCATTCTAGGAGCAGCCAATGAGACTGAGGAACTTCTCATGAGTCATCTCCATGGAAACACCCTGCCTTGTTACCACGAGTCTCTGCATAATGTTCTGGAGCAGCTCAAAAGCAATGATTTGCAAATCGCCACACGCATCTTCCTGCGCCAAGGTCACTGCGGAGACTAGCAGGGTTTCTGTATTCAGGAATTCATTCACAATTTAGAGGACAACATTATCTCCTCTTGAGTAGTAGTTATCTCTTCATGTCATTGTTTAGACATTTCGTCACAGGCCAGGGGTACTAAAAGTGCTTTGAGAGATTGGAAGAATTGCCATGAATTTTAGTATTGTATATGTTTCAGGGTTTGAGCTCAAGGAAAACTTTACTGAGGACTCTCAGCGACTCTATGAGTCCAAGCCGGTGGTCCTGGAAGGACTGCAGCAAATCAACTCATGGGTAGAGCAGGCAACCAAAGGAAGAATGCCAGACTTCCTCACTTCGTTGCCTTCCAATGTTCTTCTGATGCTCATTAATGCTGTCCACTTTAAAGGTAAATCACTATATATCTTAAGTGATGTTTTAAATTGTGCAGCACCACAAAATGCAGAATACTGCGACTACTGACCTCATGTTGGTACAGCTATTTAAGAAAGAGGATGTGCTTTTCCTTCCATCTAACAGGTGAATGGAGTACCCGCTTTGACTCACGGTTTACCTCTAGAGGGGTGTTTCACCTTAATGAAAATCAACTGGTGGACGTGCAAATGATGGAAAGTCCCAAGCACCCCTTGAGTATGTATGTTGATCAACCAATGGAAGCACGTGTAAGCATCCTTTTTTAATCTCATTTGATGTTTTTCTTTGGGGTCACAAATGGGATTCACCGTATATTAAGAAAGCTGTAAAGCATTGTTATTCATAAATGAAGGTTACATTTCCAATGTATAATAACATTTAATTCAAATGTTAATGATGTTATCTGTATGTAACTATGCTAATTGTATTTTTTTATTTATGCTTGCACAGGTGGCCCGCTTGAGATTCCGTGAACGTATGAGTCTGATCATGGTCTTGCCGAATTCTGGACAAGTGAATGTATCGAGGCTGGTAGAGAAGATCAGCATCTCAGACATATATAGTCGTCTGCCTAAAGAACAGGATGTAAAAGTCACCATTCCAAAGCTTAAACTGGAGTACACTCAAGCACTGCAGGAAGTCTTCACTAACTTGGGTACGTCAACAGCCCTTGCACAGGTTACACTATCTCAACACTCCGTACTGTGTATGGCTTCACAGTGTCCTGTCTGTCCCTCTATGATATGTCCCCCAACAGGTCTAGGAGAGATGTTCTTAAACCCCAACCTTGCTGGGATTGCGGATGGGCCTCTGTTGGTGTCTAGCGTCATGCACAAGTCCAGCATGGAGTTAAATGAAGAGGGTGCCGAGGCCGCTGCAGCCACTGCTGTGGTCATCTCTCGGTCGTCCACTCCCATCTTCTCTATCAATCGACCTTTCTTCTTCACCCTTGTGGATGATAAGACCAAAGTACCGATCTTGATGGGCGTGGTGAACAACCCAAATCCCGGAGCTCCTATACTGCAAACACCTGAACCCGGAAGCAAAGATAAAGTGGGTTACCCCATTGACAAAACTGACGTGTCATCTAAAGGTCTCCCTCCTAAGTAGGAACTGTTACGTTATACAAGCTAGAAAACAGATGACACGATCATTTTGCAGATATCAACTTTAATTTATATCATTAACTGGATCGAGTTGTGATCAAATTTTTAAAAATAAAATCTGTCGAAGACAATGAGTTGGTCGGCATCCCTGGTTAATGTCTGCTTCTTACTATTATATACTAAGAAATACTATTTTATGCTGAAGAACACACACCATGCTCAACCAATCACCTAGGTCAATTAAATCAAAACATACTAACTTGGTTTACAGTCAGATATTGTTCAATACTGTCATTTGTTTTTTCAACAATAAAATCTAAAATCAGTGTTTCTTTTTCAATCATTTGCTCAACCAACACAATACGATTATAAACGGAGGAGCCATCAATTATATACATGTACAGAGTTATGTACAGAAGTACATGGGTGGCCAAAGGCTCAATAATTCATAAAAATTACAGGAGAAAACATTTTTTACAAATATATATAACATATTTTAATAATAGGGCAAAGTATATATACAATCATGTTTCTATCTCTCCGAGGGACCAAGGTTGTAAGTTGGTCATATTGAGTTGAAAAATTCCGAATGCCAGCCTGCTCTGAACGCACCATTAAGCACTACGTAGTACGTACAGAGTCGTCACGTTGTATTTGGCGCGGAATGGCTGTGACAAGCAACTGGTCTGGAGTCCGTTCTAGGTTCATTTTCAGAGTTCTGAACATCTAGTAGTGACGACGTTTTACTGATGCTGGATCTGTAGACGGAAACGGAAGCCAGGGCGAATATCTATTGGGCGAATGTTCCCGGTCTGTGCAAGTAGTTGGCGCCACTACACTGAAGCATTTTCGGCAACAAAAAGTCTTCAGCAGAGCTTCTGATATCACTCTGAAATATTACTTTTAGTATCTAATAATACCTGTACAGACACGATGAATCTCTCAGAGGGAGCGATAGAGGTATGGTATTGGTTTAATAAACAATGTTATTGAGCGACAACATTATTGTGTACATTTAAAACTAGTTCAGAGACTTAATTTCTGTTGAGCGCGGCACAAAAACCCATTAGTATCGTAAACCGTTGACTAAAGCAGTAGCTTCTCTGGATGTGTCTAGTCTATGCTCTTTGATAACACTAACACAAAACATACATTTACCACGACTGAGTCTTTAAATTGTTCATTTTGTCTCGTCAGACTCTTACTATGGGAGGCCAACACCCAGAGGCGGTTCTTCAGCTGCTGGTGAGTCTCACAACGCTGTTAATTGAAATACAATGTCCTACCAATCCTACCATAGGAACGGTTCCACTGTCGTCCTTTTGTCACCAATTAGGCTTTGGTCTCCTGTCATACTTTATCAACAGTGTAGCTACAACAACTCTTTATTGGGTGGTAATGCCATATTTATATTATAAGAAGGGTAATGCAAGGGACGGGAGAATAGGTTCTCACAGACCCATTTTGGATCACTGTTCAATTATGAAAGGTTGCCTACCTTCATCGCAGTACTTTTATCTTTATTTATCTATTGTTGGATTTGTGATGGTGCACATACTCAGCTTTTTATATACAGTATTTGGTTATCTGTTTCGGTCTCAGACAATTTGTTGGCAACCGAAATGTCACGAAGTAGAATACATTAAGATTGAAAATAAGCATTTATTTCAGATTCATGTTCTTGGCTTGTTGATTGATTTCATACTTTATGCATTGTTGCAGCATGTCACTTTACTGTGTCTTCTCTCAGAACATCCGTAAGATGGATGGGACAAGTGGTCCACCTCGCTTTAGGATCATGATGAATGACGGACGACACACTATGTCTTGTAAGTGTATGCGCTCATTTTAATTTCACAATCTGAATCAACAGTAATAATTTCCGTAGTGAACTAACGCACTCGCATTCACATTGTTTAGCTTTGTGGAATTTGCATTCTTGGCAAAAAGCAACTCTGCATGGAGCGTTACAATGATGAAAATGTTTGAATTAATTCCAATGACAAGAAAAAATGCTTTCAATTGTCGACGGAAATATACACAAAAGATGTGAGATATGTCAATAGCTCAGCAGACCTTGTTCTGGTGTCACTACCTGATAGTGTACGGCATTTAAGATACTTTCTAGAGGCTTTTCAAGGTAGTTATTTACCAATTATGAATGGCCAAGGCCTTTTACTTTACTGCTGGCCTGATCTGATTGCAGTTCAATATATAACAGAATATGACCAGGACTTATTACCAGGACTGTTCCAAGCTGAACTTCATTAGCAGAATTACTTAATTAGCCTGTGTGGTTAATAGTTGCATATGAAGTGCGTCACACAGCCAAAACTTTTCCGCCTTGAAGTGAGCAGAAAAAGTAGGTCACCGGCTCAATGTTTGGTTCTGTTGCTCTCCCTCTAGACTTCATGTTGTCCACTCAGCTGAACTCCCTGGCCGACCAGAACCTCCTGGAGCCCAACTGTGTCTGTGTGCTGAAGAAGAGTGTGACCAACGTGCTGAAGGATGGAAGGTGGGTTGCAGTAATAGTGTTCGGGTTATTATGGGCTGCTTTCATGGTGAACCCCTATCCAAGAAGGATGAGTAACACGTCTGTGTGAGGGTCGTGAATTCGAATCACAAAACGATACGAACCTGCTCAAGTGCCAGGCGTCCCTAATGTTTCATGTTCGTTCGGTGTTATCATTAAGCGTTTTCAAATGTTTTGATGGAGACTCAATCAGTACAACGAAATTGGTGATTTGTTTCCAGGCGGGTCATCATCATTCTGGAGATTGAGGTCCTCAAGCCGGCCAAAGACGTTCCCGGGAAGCTGGGCGACCCCTCTCCCTTCGTGGAAGGTGATGCTTTCAAGTCCACGACGAGTGCGTATTCGCCTCGTATCTTAGGAACTTCACCAAACTCTGTCATTGACCAGAGCTGCTCAGCAAGGGCCTCTCCTCAGAGGTAACAGAAGGTCAAAGATCTGATGGGGGATGTGGTCTCTTGCTCTCCAGGTCAGGGGGGTAAACCACCACAGGCTGCAGAGCCCACCCCTCCGGTCCGCCCCCTGCAGCTCCAGAATGGTAATGAGGGTGAGTTCTATTCTGCTTCTTTCACCAGGCCAAGCATTTTAACGGATGGGCATTCTCTTGAGTGGCCACCAGATGGCAGTATTTGTCGGGCCAACGCGGGTAGGTATCCAGCAAGTTTGCAGCAGGTGAGGAGTATGCCTGCAATGCTGCTGAGATATGTTCTATTTGGTTAAAAAATTGCTTCTGTCTTTTCATTTGGGTATGATCAAACACAACCGTCAACATTTATCTTTTATTTATATAACTTGCTGGCTCTCACTATTTATTAGTACGACAAGGTTAACCGTCTCTAATGGATCACGTCTTTTACTTCCCATGCAATGAGAAGTTTACCTGGAAACACTTTAAATGCTGACGAGCTGGTCTAGACGTTGATTAAAACGCTTCCTCTCGCCTCGACCACTCTCGGGCTAAATCCATAGGTAATCTAAATACGTTGTTGGAGAGACTCAAGTAGCGGAAGGTGGAGCAAATGGGCTGGAACCGGGGGGACGGAGGGTGGAGGTGGTGAAGGATGAGGTGTGATCTGGCTGTCAGAGGGCCCTGGCAGGTATTCATCCCTTTTAATCTGCCGCATGGGGATGGAGCCTGCGGCGCGCCCCCCTCCTCATCAGCACCGTTATTGTTAATTTCTGTGTGTGTGTGCGTTGCTTGATCTGGGGAGGGCTTAATTACCAGAAGTGCAGTGGTTGGCAAAGTCGAAGTGGTGGTGTGTTGGGTGGTGGTGTGGCTTAAGTGGACACTTTGAACTATAATCCG